>DWTO01001545.1:0-15941 GCA_018244755.1 Jemadia pseudognetus
CCTGTATTCCCTGAAGGGGCAGGCAGAGGACCCGACCCGGGAATTGAACCCAGGACCTCCCGATCGGCAGTCGCACTTGCAACCAACACGACTAACGAAGCAGTCAATGGCATGGAAAGGCAGAACTACCAATGAAATAACACTACACATAGTAGCTAGCACGATGTAAAATATTACAGCCTATAAACGTTACACAGGGTAGTCGTCCACAGTGAAATCCGATGGTAACAACATGCCTACTGCAATTATTTCAATCGAGTTTTCTCCATCAACATCCGCACAGTAAACGTATGACCGTTTACCGCAATATGACGAGCGGAAATTGAGAAATAAAAGAAAATGAGCTGTTCTCTATAAGGTCTATAAAACCCGTACGAGTTGGTAAGTAATAGCGATTGAAGAGAGAACTGATTGATAAATTGGCAAGAAATATTGTTGTGTTAACACAACAGCTTAACACATCACAAGTCGTCTCCTAACACATTTTGCAGTAGTTTAGTTCATTTGCACCCGCTATCATATAAGACAAACATAGAAAAAATAAAGTTATTACTTTTTTATTGTCACTGTCTCAATAAAAAAATCTTTAAGTCGTTCAAAATTTTAACAATGAGAGGTCCCTAAAAGAATTGTATGCAGATGACACTCCCTAAAAAGAATCTTGGCGGCGCCTATGGGTCCCATGTAACGTAACATCACGCCTGTTATCCCCAAAGAGGTAAGCAGAGGAGTGTAGTAGACGACCACGTTTCACCAGCTACATTTACGTCCCCCTGTGGAATAGGTAGTGAGCCTACTGCCATACATCGAACACATTTACCTACCGTAAATAAATTTTTTCCGAATATCTTACAGCTGTCATACTGGACTACTAGGCGACTTACATATGTATGTGTAGAAAAATAATCTTTACGCAATAACCGTTTCAAGCGCTTGAAGTACATACAGCTCTTAAATATTTAGCATCATACCTTTGTATATTTCCCCGAACAGATTAGCAACGATTCATCAGTCTGTCAAATAATACAGCACAGCTAACCATGGAATAGGGGGTGAGAGGCTATTGCCATACACCGGGCAAAGATCTAGACATCGCGCTACTACTGGAAATTTCAAGTTATAACAACCCCATAAGTACTTTTTCCGTCCTGGGGTCATCATCAATCATACAATTGTCAAGGCAGTTAATGTTTAACTAGACTCATTATATTTTGCGAACAGTTTTACTTTTTGCGAAATTCAGATTCCGCTTCAAGCCTAAAGATGTGTACGTAGCAAATTTCTGAACGGTTTCCTTTGGACGGAGTTGTATAAAACGTGAAAGAAGCTATGATAGAAAACCTCACGACCCAGTGCAATTTCTATGATGGCAAATACCTGCCTCATTGCATGCAATCAAAATAGTTGTCTGTGTGTCAGTCAGTTAGAGCTAATGGCGGTACGTGCGGTCATTATGGAGAAATGAAAACGTCGAAAAAACCGTAATCAAGGCGACTGTGGATATTTAATGAGAGCCCGCAAAACTTTCTTCAAAAGAAAAAGTCCAAGTGCGAGCGCCTAATATTGTAATAACTGTTTTGCGCACAACCTCGATACATCATTTTGACAGCGCGCATCCAGCTAATAATTGGCTGCCGGTGCGTTTGTGAAGCGAGCATTCAATTCCACACCACAGCAAAAAACTGTTCTAGACTGCCTCTCTCTCATTACTTGTTAAATATACTATCAGATTATTTACACTGAAGCAATCGTTTCGTCCTACTGATCGAAGATTTGAATGTCTACTTAAATGAAGCCTCGCCCGGATTCAATAATGAAGTGTAAAAGTAAGACCTGAAATCGAAACCATTGTATGTAACTATTGAAGGCCAGCGACGTGATACATCATTGACTGTCGTTAATCATAGTAGCGCGCTTCGCGTTGAAATGTTACTTCTCTTGTAAGTATGTTGCATGGATATCAACTATACCACTGTATTAAATGCGTATGCAACGATTACGATGTTCATATATTTGTACAACTGACACAAAGCACTTACAATAATGCCGTTGGCACCGTCATGAGACCATCAGTATAGCGGAGGCAATGCTTACCTGTAAATAAAAGAATGCAAAATAAATAAAAACCTTAACCGCTTGACGTTATAAGGAAAACATGGCGAAATGGTTTGCAAAATGAAGACAGTGTTGAATATTTATGTTTGAAGGTGAGTAATGGCAAACAAGCCGAGAGAGGAACATCACCGGAGCAGTGGCCGTACGCAATACACTCCGTCACTGTCGAATCTAATATGGATTTGTTTCATGTATTCCAACCGAATTTCGTATTTACTGGAACTGATACTATAGTATGCTAGGCATAATCACTATTTTTGGTTTCAAAATTTATATTTCTTTTTCAAATAATATATCCACGTTGTCTGATTTCTGAAATCTTCATGATTAAATAATTACACTGGATTGTACTTATATAATAAGAAACGTATCTGCGCCAGTGGGCGGGTCACGTGGTCCCGAAACGTGCGACAGAGCCGCTGTCACGGCCGACCGAGCGCCGGCGAGGTATTCCGCTTCGTGATTAGCGTCAGAACCTATTATTCTGTGAGAATAACTTTGGTATGGTAAGTACGGGTACAAATGAGCCTAATATTTACCTCTTATAATGCTCAATTTCCAGACAATTTTTAACACTACAACGACAAACAACGAATTGTTAAAGAAATGTCAAAAGCCTTTTCAATACTGACGTCACTGATAACAAACCTAGCGCTAACGGGCGCGCTCGCAGCGACGAGAATTAAGCAAATTAAACGTTAATCTTCATCACTGAGACGTTTACATATACGTTTAGTAGCAAACAAAAGAGTATTAAAGCAGACGTATAGTCAGTACAATGTTACAAATCATGTACCGAGGCCGACTCATTGTCAGTTGTATTTATCGAGGGTAGAACTAACTGCATTCGTTTTAAATTTCACGGATAATATAGAAGATACAAGTTCAATAGACAGTTGAGAACCTTGAAATAATGTGAGATGTACATTATAAAAAGTGTCGAAATTACTTTTGTTAAGGAGGTCGAGAAATAATCGGTGACAAGGAATAGATCAAAACGCTTGACCGTAACCGTTGAACGACGGCGGGAGTATAAAAAGACAGTTAAGTAAACAAATAAACACGGGAATGTGACGTGATACGTCATATAATTACACCGGATATGAGGTAACGATAAACACGATCCGGGCAGACGCGTCGATGCGACGAACGGCGAGGACTGCACGCGCTGTGTGTATCAGGGCGGCACTATCAGCCCATCTGCACTAGGAGCCAGCTTCCTGTCACACACGAGCGCGGTGGACGTCCTGCGTAGATGCGATGCATCACTAATTGCATTTTCCTCACAACTACCAACGAGACATCGTAGGCAATTGTTCCCGTACTATATATGTACTATAATAAAGCTAATAGCTATTAACTATACTTTAACAGTAATTGCCGTATTGTGGTAAAATTAAAGTGGTACCTAAATGCGCAAATAATTCGCACAAGTGAAAGAATAATATAGAAATATGCTTCTTTACAAATATAATAGCTAATAATTAATATGTAATAAGAGTATAATTAATATGTAATAAGAGTATAATCTATAAGTAATTATGTAATTTGAGCCTTTATTAACATAACTGATATATCAATTTGCAATGTATCCACATTATCCACAAGCTCTTAGTTGCGTAATGTGGTAACTATGTAGCAGCTATTTTACACATTATAATACACAATTTATTATAGATCCTTACATTAATTTATTATAGATCCTTACATTAATTTATTATAGGTCCTTACACAAATTTATTATAGATACTTAGTTTGAATAATTGCATATGAATGCTGGGCAACGTTATAACTTAAGTACGGAGACGCGACAAATTCAACGGTTTCTACGTTCAGTCAACAGTTCATACCTTGTGAGATTGTACTTATGCAAATGTTTCCAAGTACACGAGTTAAACGAAAGTACAATTTACTTCGACATGTGAGTAGTCGTGACAAGCAGTAGGCAAGTTGTGGTACGCAAATAGCCGAACCGCCCGGCGCGCTCGCGGCGACTCCGGCCACGGCTACGCGCGCGTGTTGGCACACGCTGCAGCCTCGCCCGCCACGCGCCCCATTCATTAACCATTATCTCCTTGTACACGTTCGGAGCGCGTTCTGCTCATTGATACAAAACACTTCCCGTCACATGTATGATTGACATTTAAGCGCCGTCTGTAAGTCTTGAGATTATGCTTATTTATACATTGACACATAGTGTCAGAAGGCGTGATTTGATAGGTGGAATGTTATGATATGACATATTAAAATCAGTATCGACTCTTAGTCGGAGTAATATGTAGTACGAGTATTTACTTCAAACGTAATACATACGCGGTCGACAGTAAGGACGATATTTTAGAACACCTACACAATTCTAATAACAATTAAGATCAACAATAAATTTAAGGACGCAACTACATACAACTTAATCACAACACATATGCATATGTGTACGTACATAAATACCTACTCTTAAAGAACGTCAAAATCGTCACATTAATGCAATTTGCTCAGATACATCCACCAACACCAAACAGGTAGGTAGCTGGTATTCAGGACACGCAAGAAACAATAGGGAGTCGACTAATAATATTCAAAACACAATTTATGTTTAAGGTTATATACTACGTGCTTTAGAATGCATATAACAAAAATGAAATCAACTAATAAATTATGGTAATTGCAAATAGCTACGGAACAAGTAACAAAATGGGCAGAGAGAAAGGCGGATCAAATGACGTTAATAAAAAGTAGACAGTAGGTTCAGTTCGCGCGTGAAGATACAATTTATTAACGATGTGCGCCCGCCGAATAACAAGTTGATAACGGGCCAACGTAGGAGCGAGGCGCGACAGCCGTCGCAACTATCCAAATAACGAAAGGCAAAAATATCGATATCAGATTACGCTTGAATTTGCATAACGCGGCCAATTAGATCCTGTTACAAAAGTCGAGGTTCCAATAGCTCATTTGATGAAAAACCTAAAATCGTTTCCGAATTTCAAAGAACAACCAAAGACCCTGACGATTGTTCAGTTCAGTCCATGATTATCAAGAGGAGCGCTACTAACGACTAAATAGTCATTGTATAGTTGGACGCAACAATACATGTCCATCATCTCGCCACGGGTCAATGCATCTAGGTAGCGTGTAATTGGGGCATTAATCGGCCGATTTAGCGTCCAAACACACGTCGCCCAGCGGCCCAGCCCCGCGGCACACAACGTGCTGATGTCACCTGGCGATGGCGTAACGCTGCATCATGTTGTACCTTATTACTATGTATTATCAGGTGAGGATGAGGCGCTGCGAAAAATATTATGCGTGTACTGATAGGTACTGTCAGATATCCTTTTCATATATATTCGTTAGTTTTTCAATTCTCCAAGCTACAAAAAAAAATTATCTATATGAGAGACGAACGAAATTGTAAATAAATATAACAATAGTCTATAGAATGAATAGAAAATATTCGAATAAGAAAATACAGTGGAAGTTACATTGAAGCTAGCCGGAGCGGGTGGGTGTACGCGAGTGGGCGCCGCAACTATACAGACGAGGGCATTGCAGCGCGTTAGTATCCACGATCGTCGTATTTAACCCATCCCGGTATACCCGCTGACCTCATTATTGCTCCATTCCAATTGTACCGCTAACTCTAAGTAGTGTGATCCATTTCAACTTGTACTCTTTTAGGAACCTATATCTTCTGATTCTCCCGACGCACATAGTAAATCTTTCTATACTAGATTTACATTTTTATATTTCTATATAGTAGTTTCTATATTCTAGATTTATATTTCTATACTATTCCAATTCTATACTATACCATTCCAATTTGTCTCTCTCATACAACGTCTCAAACAGTTCAAAATAATACGGCAAGTAGAAATATTTCTTTAAAGTGACCTTACATTGCAATGGGCTTTTATAAAAGTATCGGAAATGCAAACACTGAGATGAACGCTTACACAATGATAATGAGCGTACATATTGTGCCGCGTCCCGCGCTCGGCGTTATGAGATCAGAGGACGCCGATAGCAGAACAAATTGCAACGTAAATTCACATTGCTTTATCGCGTTTGCGACAATATACGTACGAGTACATCTGATAGCGACCAACACATAGCATTACACTTATTATTTTTCAGGCATAACTGTTATGAATTCTTTCGATGTCACTTTAACATGGACCTTTATCAAAAATATTTAATAGAACATTGAATAAGGCAAAGTAAGAAAGCAAAGGCAATGTTTAGTTATACATAGTATCATTGACTTATCAATAGAGTGTATAGTGAACTTAAAATTTAGATATTCAACGTAATATCCTTGAAAAGTTAAACTGCTCGTGCAATAATACCAAACTTGCATAATAATAAAAAACCGCTAAACAATCATATCGAGCATTAGCGGAACACACAGTTGCTTTCGGAAGTCAACGAGAAGTGATTTCTTTAAATGAAACATACCAAGATCCTTCGAAAATATTTAAAATAAAACAACGCCTTCCTGACGCAAACATTAATGAACAGGTGCTATTCAAATATATATTTTCCAAAGGTCAAATAACAACAAGCTGTTTAATAAGAGTCTGAAGATTGCATCTGCAATGTAATGTAGCAAATGCCATAATTAAAAATAATAACAGGCAGACATGTGTACCAAAACGTACTCACAATGAAACCAGTGACAGCTGCATTTTGAGGTCGGAAAGTAAAAAGTATCCGAACACAATGGATATTGAGTCGATGGGGGCAATGTTACGCAAGCGCCGGCACGCGCGTAGACAATGAAAGCACTGTCCCTTCTTGCGTAAGCCTTGTAGAAACCTTTTCTACTACCTATTTTTCAATGTTGTATACTATATGAATACAATCTATGCTAAGTAACTCACAGAATAAAAATAAATAAAGATTAGGGAATTACATTATTTTATTAAACTTTGTTATCGTTAAAAGCCTTAAATTACAAACCAATTCGAAACTAATTTGAAGTCAACACGGGATGATACTCAAAACGAAGACAAATACATTATTATTATAAAACTATTTTACAAAGAAACAAAGGACTGATGATATTCAAACGCAAAAACTTGAATCATTCTAATAGATACAAATCAATTTTTATGTAAACAGCTTTTTTGCACAAGCGCAACTGACGTGCCGTATGCGAACAGTGATGACGTCACTGCGTTATTACCTAAGAACGCCAATATTGGTGCGCTTGATAAACAAATAACATGCAGAATTCCGGACAGCGTGTTATACGAGACAAGAATGACTTACAATTTATTTTGACGTTTGTAATTCGAAGGCATACCGACAGTCAATTTTATGTCGATTATCTTGCATGTTACATGGTAAATAGCATAATTTTTTAACGTTTCATAATCTATATTGATTAAATTGTGTACCGGCTTTACTCTCTAGTAATATTCCTGATGTTCCAACTAACGTCACGCTATTATTTTGAGGGGATCTCGCTGAAATCAACTGGAGCTCATAATGTAGAACGTCGGGTAGTTTCGAAACCGTACAGCTATCCTGAAAGCTAAAAGCGAATAAAGCTAGGTGTACATAATTAAAAATAAAATCTGCTCAAAATTATTACAAATTATTCAAAGATTTTGCTGATATTAAAAACTGATGACAATGATAATAAAAAATATTACGCGTGTTTTCTGAGCCAATGAGAACAACTTATGCAGGTCTGGTCCCCGCGGACGGCGTAGAATTATAAACAGAGGTGATGTCATCGCTGGCTGATACCGCTAATAACGTGATTCTATTTTATGTTTAAAGGAACAAGAGGAAAACACTAACAATAGAAAAAAAACTGTTATTATTATTATGACTGGTTTGTTCGAGGCACTTCTTCCTAAGAATTCCTAAGACTTATTTGTGGAAAACATTCATTCAAGAGAATAATCACAAAATATTCGCCAAAAAATATGACTAATAAAACAATTACAGATAATATTAATAACAATAACATTTCATGAAATGAAATAATATGGAGTTGATGCCTTGTCTACGCAGAATCTAACTAAAATTAATACACTAATGTAAAAATTAATCAAGGCGTCGCCCAAAATGTAACTAAACAAGGCTGAAGTACATGTTGTGTATAACGACGACAGTAAAGAAAGGTTGCACGAACTTCTCAAAGGCTATAAAGATACGGCCACTAATGATCGAATGTGATCTGTCGCCGAACTACAAAGTACACAGAGATGACATCAGCGCTGATAGCGCTAATAATGCCAAGGGCAATCGCGTCACCTCGCGCCGCGCGGCACACGCTCCACACACACACACATACTGGGGATATTTTTAATGAATAAAGTTCTTATCTCATACAGTTCTTTCACTAAGATTACAAAAAATAATAACCTGTTTTCAAGGTTTCTTTTTACAATAATATAGTTCGTTATCAACCGTGATGGGCACAATTTGGCAATATCTGATATTTTTAAAGTTCGCCGGTCGGTAAAGGTTACCGATTGCGACCTCACGCTACTGAAATTTAATTTTTCATGTTTGACTACTGTCCGTTTGCGGCACCCATTTGTTTATGGTGAACTACAGAATGAAGATTTAATGTTCTAATCCACTGAGATATAATCAAATAGAAATTATCTTTAACTTTTAATAAATAAGGAGAGGTCAGTTTATGTAGTAGTAGGCGCTTTGAAGCTGATACGAATTTAAACATATACCTACACAGGGCATAGGAGTACACAGACCAAGCAAAGGGCATATAATATATGAATCCGGGTTGATTTCAGAGATACAGAGTTCAATGCAAAGGGCACACGTGTCAAGAGTTTCATAGTCTGCGCATGTCGACTTGAATAGCGTGCTACATGAATTTAACGGAGGTTCCAAGTGAGGTCATACTCTCGAATACAATGACATTAAATGGAAAATCATATGAAATTATGACAAAATCGAGGTCATTACATTCAATACATGATAGAATAGGTACGGTCGATCATCTGATAAGATCATTCGTTGTTTATGCAATGGCACATATTATAGTATAGAATCCAATAGAAGCTACTTTTCTTAGAAATGTATTCCACGGTGGTTCAAAGTCATCTAAGAAGTAGACAGCCAAGCGATGTATGTCTACCGAATTAGCGAGCGCTCGGGCACCAGTTGAGCTTTCACTTCGTGAAAACTGAAGCACGATAAGCGTGGTTATATTTATTAACATAAATCGTTCATAATCATTCTTAGTGTGATTAAAAAAAATATTTATGCAGTCAATTGATACCATTACAACCATCTTATAATCGACACAAATCTACTACAAGCTGTTGTCCATAATTCCGAAGACACTAATACCATCATTTTGACTGCATTATACTGAGCTTCGGAACATAAAGCCTAGCAGCAACTGGATCGGGCGAGAGCAACGGTAACGAGTTTGTCCTAATTCTTAACAGGGACTCGACACACACATTCGAAGACAAATTTGCTTCGTAAATAATGCTGCTTTCGTTTATATAACCTAATTTGAAAGCAGAATGCGAAGCTCAATGCATAGACAAAGAAGTAGTGTAGTAAAAAGTAAAAATAATAAATTAACTACCTATATAAATTATTACATGTGTACGAGACAAAAAGTCCAACCAAATGGACTAGTACAACATTAGGAAGTAAATGGAAAATTAATCTAATGTCGTGTACGAAAAAATGAGACACGGGTTTAAAACTAATAAAATTTTGGATACGTTTTCGTGGAAACAGTTCATAAAAATTTCAACGCCTACGGAAGTGAAAATATTCAATGCGACGAACAAATTACTATAATTTATACGAATTCAAATGCAACAAAACGGGAAACGACATAATCGTCACAATTAACATGTGATTTTCATTAATACGTGCTTCAGAACTAATGACATTTTAACTACTATGTAACTTTATAATGAGTTCATTTCCAGCATGAAATAGGAGATGGTAAAGAACAAAAGAAATAGAACTGTAAGATTTTTTATATGAGATAAACAGAACTCTAAAAAATTAAACATGTCTTATCTAGTTCGAGGCTGGGAGCGATCTTAATGATTTTTTTGTGGAAAAAGGAACGAGGGCACTAGACTTCAATCCAGCGCGTACCTTCCTCTTCAGCAGTTCAACACATTCCTACATAGAATGCATTAATTGGAAACTCTCCAAGTCGCCGATTCACCGCTATACATAGCTCATGATCGGACCCACCTCGTCAAATAAAAGCAAGAGCCGACGGCGGCGTCGTCCCGCCCGGCGTCACGCACGCGGTCGACGACCGCCCCGGCGCCGCTATGCTATTGCTGCTATTAAGGGAGCCGCAGAGAAATGCACATAACAAGTAGTTACTAGTTATGCAGCTCCCTCCTCGTCGAGTAAAACAAATTGCAAAAAATGCAAATACTTACAGTGGTTAGCAGATTCAGAAACAGTGACCAAGCAAAACGAAAGCGATTTTATTTTCGAGCATATTACGTTAACACTGTCACCTAAAGGGAATCAGTAAGTATTCAAGTGAACGTCGAGTATCGGCGCAATTAAGTGAGTACCTTGCCACACTTATGGAACAAACAGCAGAATTGTACGATTGTACGATGTATCAATGTTATTAATGTCAACATGAGCATAATATAATATTCAATGCAAATGTCTAGGCTCTAAGATAAGACCTTGCTACACCCATAAAGAAAAACAAGTTCCATTGAAGGCAATGCCAAAGGCGCAACTAGACGAAATCGTGACCGTGGAACCTGGTCGACTTGGGCGGCAATGACGCGTCACCAATTTGACTCATCATTACAAGACATCGTTACATTGTGAGGTGTTAAATGCTTTCCGCGAATTAATACACGTGCAATTTACATCGGTAATGTGTATCGCAAACGGCATTACGAAATGCCTTCCTCGTGGAAATGTGTTCAATGGGCCATGATTGTTGTAAGTTACTTTTGGTATGAATTTGTAATTGATAATGATGCATTTGAACAGCCCAACGAACCGGACATTCTATGATAATAATATATGTATATTAATATATTTAATTCATACCATAGTCTTCATAACAAGAAAAAGATGATACTATTGTAATGCGAGCAATACAGCGGTGCTAAGACATGTCTACGTCAGACCTAATAAAATACAGCACAGAAGAGGGAGACCTAGGTGTATATATATATATATTTGGATGAAATCGGAGACACCCTTACGGAAGGTCAGCTCAAAGTCACTTCAATTAACGAGCATGTATAAAGACTTTAATGAATGTGGAAGAAGAGAAAATCTGTCGGAACGTAGCAGATGTAAGTTCTCAATCTCTGCCTACTCCTATAGGAAATAATCATGTCAATATGTGTGTATGAAAATAGTAAAGACAAAAACTACAAAGAAAATTTTTCTACGAAAGCCTCGAATTAATATGCGATCTGAACTTCATAATAGTACAAGTTACAAATTCGGCCCCATTTCAGCAAAGGAACAGTACGGTTCAAATATTGTTACACTGCGTCAAGAGGTTGTCGACTCCCCGATGTATTATTGCAATTGGCAGCATACGGAAACATATTACGAATTCATTTCCGAATTATTACTACTATTCCATATATACCAACACATGTATGATGAAAGTTTTGTACATTTTTATGATATAACATTTTCTACAAGACAAGCTACCTGATTAGTAATTAGTAAAATTGTAGAATATTAAAACTAGATGGGGTTTTTTGATAAAATGGTAACTTCCATAAAATAGTCGAAAGGAAATATTTTATGGCAGAGCATTTTTTCATTTCTTTAATTCGACATCCAAAAAATAAACATTACTTTCGAGAAACAAATCATGTAACAAAGTGTACTAAACTATCGAATTTAGAAGGAATATTTCAATTACTTGAACGAACAACATACGCAGGTACCTCCTAATCAGCCCAGTTACGTAACATTAACAAATAATACCAAGCTATACATTTTATTGCAGTACTTCAATTCAAATTACATCAAAACCATATCAATTCGGAACACAATAGGCAATTGACCGGGAAACAAATTTCTCCGATTACGTAACAAAAGCACGTCGTCCGCTAAACAATAGAATATAATCACATGCAACCCTATGTTATTGTAACAGAGTCCATAGACGTACAGTTAGTTCTTCGCACGTGACTCTCCGAACTGATGCGAAAATGAATCGACCAGATCTTATCCGAACATTATTATGCTGTGTCGAGGCGATGCCAAAAACGTGTAGAGAAAAAAGCGGGGTACAAAACCGGCCGCCGTAATCGGTAATAGCTTCTAAATCGTGCGATTGATCGAGATTGCATCTATTAAAGTGATTCATGGCGTCTTTAAACTCCTAAAACTATCTTTAGTTACGGTTTCCGATGTATTTTTAATTTACGATCGTTAGAATCGGCGCCTATGAGAAGAATTATGGCCTGCCGTAGGAACGAACTGTGTATAAAGTGATTTTAGCAACAAAGCGGAGTGAAGGAAACTGTTTTCAGTAAATCGATACTTACAAATTGCATATCCGCATTGGCCGCAATTACATATATATATATACTTTAGATTAGATCAATATAAGTAAGTATATACTACATATTTTTGTAAATATGTGTTTGTATGTTTATAACGGTTGTACGTGGCGCCATCGATGGGGTTGTTATCTTGATAACAATTGAAACACTTTTTACATTGACCCGTGTGCAATGAATCATATGATACAAATCCTGTCACCGGAACCGCGAGCCGTTACGTAAGGACAGACGCGGAAGTTTAAGGGCGTACCGTTACAGCGCGTACAGCCTATGACATTGTGCACTCAATTCAATTCATTCAATCTCAGCTTTTCATTTGAAAAATATCAAGCTTATTTTATTAAGTAAATCGTATTTATATTGATCGAAGGATTTTGAGGACTCGAGTAATTATTATATTTGGATTGATAAAAGCCGAGGACAGGGCGTGATGATCGTGTTTCTAGGAGGCTTACGCGTTGCAGTAAACTGAAATAGGCCGATGATGATATATTAATTCGTAGATGACAAGTTCAAGAAGAAATCATATTTTTTTTAAATTTGTAAGTAACATTTCTACGGTAAAAATTCTAAGTCATTCAAACTTATTTTGATAACTTAACAAGAAGTAGACTATACTCAGTGAATAAGGTTTCATTTATTTCTTTAGATTTCTATAAGCCTAACTCGGCACTAAATACATCGTTAGTCAGAGCAAAATTCATTATGAAATATTTGTGAAAACGAGCATTTATATATGGAGATATTAATCGCAAACCAGAAGTCATAAAGCTTGTTCAAAGCGTGGGAAACATTAATAACGTCAGCGAAGCTCAGCGATTTAAATTTACTTAATCTCAGATCTAAGATATGAACATTGCAGTATGATTGATTATTTTATGACTAATCTTTAGTGCACGCGGTTTACAGAAATTGAAATACTCGCAACTGTGATAACTATATAATTAATGTTACTACCTCGTTGGTCGTGTTCTTTCAAGCGCGATCGGGAAGTCTTGGGTTAAAAACCCGGGTCGGGCACTACTGGATTTTTCGAATTTACATTTTCTAGTAGTCGTTCGGAATCTTGAAATGTGCCCGATGTCTGGCAATAGGCTCACCATCGAAAACGTAGTGGGACGTAAACGTAACTGGTGAAAAGTGGGAGCATACTACACTTCCCTGCCTACCTCTTCGGGAATTATAGGCGTGATATTAATTTACATTACGTTATAATGTTACATTCTATCGTCTCATTTTATCGTCTCGATAAAAGTAAACAAATTTAACCACAACGTTCTCAATATTTTATTACTCTATCTATTAGTGCAGGGCGTATGGGTCTCGGTCGGAAACGGATAATATACAAAATATTCCGTTGATTATTGTGAAACATCTGCTGTATGCTGTGATAGTTTATCGAAGGGCAAAAAAATTATCAATCTACACTACCGTACATGTTCGTTTATATCATCAAAAGAAGTAGTATACATTTTAAAACCAACTTTTACGTGCCTCGTTGATTTAGTGGATGATTAGTGAAACAGATCATAATGAAATAGCATGTTGCAAACTTACATGTAATACATTTTTAAACATATACATCGTATAGTTGATGTTAACATTTTACAGAGTTTCTAAACTATTAACAACAACAACGCAATGCGAACACTGCCATCTAGTTGATTTTTAGCACGGCGGCGGTGCACCAGTGCGTTCACCTATTTGTGCTACTCATTAAGACGTCTGATCCGTGTAAAGAAGTTTTTTCGAAAGTGACACAAGGGGAATAAAATAGCTGTAGACGCAAGAGGTGCATAAGGTCACAAGTGAAGCACTGAAAAAGCTTTCGTAAATCGGTAACATAAACTCAATACTCCCAACACGTTATGTAATGTAAGGAGAGAAAGTAACCGCCGGGTCGCAGCTTGGCCGAGACCGCCGCGCTCCGCCCGACCGACACTTCATTTCGGCACTGGCTCGATTATTGCATTTATTTATATATAACACCACGCCTGTATTCCTTCCAGGGGTAGCTAGCGAAGTGTAATAAACTCCCTCGGTCCACCAGTTATGATATAGGTACGTTCCACAATGAAACCAAGGGTTCTATTTCTATGCCCTGGGAACAAAATCCGATTTCGTGACAATACAATGAACAACACTCCCGGCGACTGAAACCAGCGCCTAAGCACCTATGTATACATATATCAGCCGTTGCACTTGCAACCCGCTCAACCAACTATGCGTTCTAATTTATTGCATTTATTTTCATACAGTAAAAATGACAATACATACACACATACACTGCCGGTGAAAAGTTTGAGACCGCTAATAAAAAATTTAACAACAATCTAATGACATTTTTTTTTTACATATTGTGTATATACATACATATCTCCATGTACCTCACGGGGTAAGCAGAGAGCGCCGAGTGCCAAATACCACCTGTTGCATTTCTTCATTTTTTACTTAATGCCTATAGCCATTTTAAACAAATATTAGTCACATAAACATAAATAACTTAAGCATTTTCGTAACACGATTTAACATTTTATGTAATTCATTAATTATAATAATAATTTATTTCTAACGTAGTAAACTTCACACAGATAATGGGTTACACAATGGAAATTTAATTTTGTCATCACAAATTCGTGTGTCAACTCAAAGATTATACAAATCCGCTATACAAAGATTATACAAATGGACATTGGAGATCATTAAAATGTATGTGTGTTCAGCGCTCCAGTAAATTATAGCTAGTTAACGTTATCGAAAGGAACTAAGTCGTCAGTGTTCTATCTGGTACGCGGCGCGGTAAATAATGAGATACCACCCATCTAACTGTACTTAAGTTAGTGCCGATGGAAATCATACATCTCTAAACCAGATGCGAACTGGAAGATATCGGCCCGCGGCATCCGTTTCCTTATGGCGATGCGCCTGGACGTGTAAAACCGGGTTGCAGTGAACCGATTAAAAACTAAACGTGCAAGCATATGTATGTCATTGTATTTCACCAAAAAATTTAATATCAATAAAGATACCTTACAATACGAGTATAATCATACCATAGGAACATCACAATCGACAGCACAATCGGAGAGCATCGAATGCGACATACATTTATACCGTTACTAACCCGTATAAAAAAAAAGTAACTTCACGCCTGTAATTCCCGAAGAGGTAGGCAGAGGAATGCAGAACCGCTCCCACGCATCACCAGTTAATTTTACGTCCCATTATGGAATAGGTGGTGAGCCTATCGCCATGCATCGGGCACATATCCAGACTCCGAACCACTAC
>DWTO01001546.1:0-15932 GCA_018244755.1 Jemadia pseudognetus
GGGTGGAGGGGCGGGCCGGGCGGGGGGCGGGGCGCGGTCGGTGAGGTCGGGCGCCGGGGCGCGCGCCACGTCGCCGGGCGGGGGCAGGGGCAGCGCGCACGCCGCCGCCAGCGCGCCGCCGCGCGCGCGCGCGTACGTGCGCACGATGAAGTGCAGCAACGTCACGTTCGACTGCTTTGACTGTAGGTGCGACGCGAGCCGCGATATTATGTACAATTATTAACAAGCGTACTATTTATGTCATTAGTAGATCGAACAGTGTCTAAGTAGTCAGCAAACAGTAGATCTTGGGTCTAGTAAATATAACTTTTCCATCATATATCAGTTTCAATTAAAAATGGAGGAAGAAAATTGATATTTCTTGTCCTTCATATAGCAATCAGTCATTAAACTTGGTACAAAGGTATCACAATACATTATTATATTTCTGTGTCGTAAAAATCATTCAAAGTTTACCTTAACGTCCTTTAATTTTGAAAGAATTTCCAACCCAAAGCCGTCTGCTTGACCCCTTTGACCATTACCGCCATTCATATAGTTGCCGAGAGTTAATATTATGGCGAACAATTGCTTCAGTGGTTCACTTGTCATTAGAAACTACAAGCAGATGAGACGTATATTAAAATTGGACCTCATTAATATATTATTGTAATTTTTAAATAAAATCGTCTTTACCTCGCAAGTGTGCTTTAAATTATCTAGCTTGTGCATTGTTGTGTTAACGCTATCTTCAAATTCAGCTTGAAACATGAAGCATGAAATTCGTTCTGCGAAGTTGGGGATCCCCGAGAGATCGTGCAAGAATGCCTCAGGCTTGTCTAAAGGAATGTGAGGCTTCTTTCTCAAGTGCTCCTTTATCAGTGATAGCTCTTCGTCCGTCGCACGCTGCAAAGTACACACGTAACTATTTCATGGGAGAATATTATAATGCCAGCTTTAAATGACTTGAAACGTATTCTCAATTATATACCGTACCAGCTCATAAATTTGTTGTAACGCCTCTAAACTCACAACTGATGTATCGAAGTTGTATATAGCATTCTCAATTTCGGAAAACTCTACGTGTAAACTCTGTGCAAGGATGCCAACGTTTTGCGATCTTTTGCTGTCCAATATTTTAATTGGTTGAATTTTTGTTTTGACCTCGACTTTTTTCTTCACGGGAGCCTTAATGACTTGTCTTGAAAACAGATCAGCAAATTCATCTATGTTGTCCAGTTTTGTCTCTTCGATTTCAAGCCACAAGGGTTTCAGTTTCGACGTATCCGCTTCTCCTTGGCTCGCGGGTGGCATTGGCGGCGCCAATATTCGGGTCCAATATAACGGTTTCATTGGCGAAACTGGTATCACCGGGGTTTTTCTTAAAGCTGAAATAAAGATCGTTCATTTTTAATCTAATCTATATAAATAACATTACCAAGAAGTCGTGTTCCTTACAATAACATATTAAAATGAGAGATGAGATTATAGAGATACTTACTGGCCCTTTGCATATTCCAGCCGCCAACTGGTGGCGCTGGAAAGGGAACTGGTCCAGTGTTAGGCGGATTAGTGGATGCTGGTGGTATAGCTTGATTATGACCGAACATTGGCGGTGGTGGAGGGTTCGCACCAGGAATTGGAGGTGGCGGCGGAGCTAGACCTGGTAGAGGAGGCGGACACGGACCCATTCCTGGCATCGGTGGAGGAGAGGGTCCTGTTGCCGGCAACGATGGGGGAGGCGGTCCCAAGCCTGGCATCGGTGGGGGAGGCGGTCCCATTCCTGGCATCGGTGGAGGAGGCGGACCCATTCCTGGCATCGGTGGAGGAGGCGGACCCATTCCTGGCATCGGTGGAGGAGGCGGACCCATTTCTGGCATCGGTGGGGGAGGTGGCCCTATTCCCGGCATCGGTGGTGGGGGTGGCCCTATTCCTGGCATCGGTGGTGGAGGTGGGCCCATTCCTGGCATTGGTGGAGGAAGCGGTCCTACTCCAGATGTTAGTGTATGGGGTGGACTTATTCCTGGTATTGGAGGGGTGAGTGGTACTATTCCCGGCATAGGTGGAGAAGATGTTCTTAATTCTGGCATCAGAGGAGGTGGAGGGACACCCACTGACATTGAAGATTGCAATGTATCTACCTCAGACAATGGTAAATTCAATTGGTCTTTCTCTGTTATAAGATGCGACTTTAATAAAGGATCTACTTTAGACAATGTAGCTGATGAATAACTTTTTTCCGATATTTCTTGTTGAAGAGCAAGAGGTCTACTATGATCTGTGTTGCTTACTGTTGATGTAGATTCAGTCTCTGACTCTGTCCTTACACCTAGGATAAGTTTGTTTAGGGTACTTTCATTCTTTTTGCTGAGTATTAAGGATACATCTGGAGGAGATATAGTTTGATTTTCATCTAAAGTCCCAGGCATTGGAGGTGGAAGTGGTGGCATGCCAGGAAGAGGAGGAGGGGGAAGACTTGATGGTTGATATACTGGTATGGACTGAGAGTTGACTGGTGAAGAAATTGAATGTAAACTTTTGTTTGTTGAAATAGCGTTCGATGAATCTTCAATATGACTGTGGTGAAGTGACGAAATTTTTTGTTCAAGATCAATAAACATTTCACTTTTAGTCTCTGAATTATTAATGGATTGATATGATTGAGACGACTGAGTAAATTCAGTATCTGAACCAATGTTGTGATCATTGCAATACAAAATTTGAGTATTAGACTTATAATTATCAGTTCCCCTGTTTGTTATTTTATTATCTGTACTAATTGCAGTTAAAGAACTGTCGATATCAGTAATTATTTCATTAGTAGTGCTTAGGAATGAGGCATCGGATGAGCTGTCACAATTTGCAATGTAATCTCCAAAACCTTTTGTTATAGCACTTAGCTTCTGACTGTCTTGTACGTTTTTATCAGATTTAATGCCCTCTATTTCTACATTATTTTCTAAATGTCCATCTTTTCGAATTTGTTTATTACTATCGCGGCTTTTATTTAACTTGCAATAATTTTCTATTTTTTCAGATCTAACCTCACTCATGGTTGCCACATTTTCATCTAACATTTGATCAAATTGAGTCACTCTGCTTAATTCTAAATTAGTATCGGTAATTACATTTGTTCTTAAGGAGGCATCATATTTAGATGCATTTATCACAGATTTATTTGTCAGCTTATCTACTTCACTCAGATTATTATATGTTTGCACTTCTCGATGAACTAATTCAACTTTGCCACTAATCTGTGTATCTCTTAAAGATGACAATACATTTTGGAAAACATTCTGGTTATTTTCAAAATTTGTTTTCAATCTGCATTGTTCTAATTGAATTTCCAATTCTTGTATCCTCTTTATTAAATCAGATGTAACAGTTTTTGCTCCAACTATGTCATTGATTTCAACATTGTTATTTCTATTGGAATTCTGATTATCTTCAGATCTATAGTAAATTTGCTCTTGTTTCATTTGATGGAAATTGTCTTTATCAGGTGGCCATAATGATGTTTGCAATTTCCCAGGTGTGATCGGCTGTGCAATAGGCACCTCCATATGGGCCCAATAATACATTAGATTAGGCTGAAATTGAGTATTATTCAGTTCAGTGAATGGATAACATCAACTAAACATATGTTGTGTTATTACAATATTGATACATAGTGGCTAACAAAAGTTGTTTATATTCAGGACAGTGTACTACTCAAGTATGGAAACAAATGCAGGTTGCATGCAAATAAAATACTTTCACACAGCTTCACAGAAATATTGATATACCTTTTAAGATATTACATTTATTCCAAAAAATAAAATTAAACCAATCACAAAGTTCTTTTTAAAGGCTTCTTCAGGAAAAGACAGTGTGAGCTAGAAAATTGCAGATGGTAGCTTAGCTGATGAATTATATCACATTTGAACATGATTACACAAATAATTTCTCTCATCACAAGCAGTTATTTTAAAGTAACAAAGCTTAGGAGGCATTCATTACATTGTCTTACTTTTCAAAGATTGTATACCATTTGAACAAAAAGAATTGTAATACTTTGTTCAATATTTTATATTTTGAAAACTGAACCTCTTGATTTGCAATGTTGAAAACATTGCAAATAAAAAAATGGATAAATTCCCAATATTCTACATTTTCTGGTTAGGATCATTTCTCCCTCTTATGAAGTCTGAGATGTAAATAAATTAGGCCTGATATAGAATACAAAAATTCTACTTCAAGAGTAATAAAATTTAACATTTAAATGCCGTATGTAACTGTGATAGGAAGAACTCAAACAATTAGAGAATACAATATTTCTTAAATGAAACTAACCTTAAAAATGTTTTCAGTAGGGGCATCCTTGTCCGGTATTTGCCGCAATACGCCAGCAGCCAGAAGATAGGTGCAATACTGAACTCCTATTGTTTTCAGATCTTGTGTATTCAACACGGTTTTAATTTGACTGTTATCGGCGATTGATGATTGGAACCAGTTGAGAAGCATTTGACCTGAAAAAGCAAACTGTGGACCTCACAAGTATGCAATATTATTTACACTATTCTCTAATATTACTAGATTACTTTACCTAGGAGACCAATTGTTGTAAGCAAATTTTGATTTACAGTTGCTTTCAATTTACAAAATAAAATAGAATGACAATGGTGACGATTTGACGTTTTACAAATTGTTTATAGTATAGTTCGGTTATTTTGACTAGCGTTTAAAGCAACGTCATGTCATAAGCTTTTAATGCTTACAGCCGCTCAATATTCAAAGCTCAAGTGCATATTATAGTTTTAAATTGTAGCTTCTTAAAATTTTCTCTTTATTCGTTTTAAACTGATATTTAACAATCCTTAAGACTGATCTAAGCGATGACTAGTACAAACACAAATTAGTATTCTATTGGTTGTGTTTCATGCTACTGCATTTTAGTCTCAGAGGACTAAGGCTATATTTAATACTAGTTGTGCTCGCGACTTCGTATGCATAGATTTCGATTTTGATATAAATTACCCTACCTATAATATACCTAGGGTATAGACCCTACCCTACCCTATGTATAAACTATAACCCTTCAAAGTTTCATCAAATTCCGTGCAGTAATTTTTACGTGAAGGACTAAATGCCCTTTATATACCAGCCGCATCGCGTTCAACTGACGCGCTTCCAGTCTGAGCCGAACCCTATTTAATACGATAATAACTTAACATCACGCCTGTTATCCCCGAAGAGGTAGGTATATACGTCACCGAAAACCGAACCCCGAATACGATAATATTATGAAGATTGATCATATAGATCTGAGCTCTATTTTTCTTAGTACATATTACATGAAAAACACACTAAATGTTAAGTGAAGCCCATCACAATATAACCCTGAAAACTGCATTCAAATTAGATAAGCCGTTTCTGAGATTAGTGTGGACAAACATATAAACAAACAAACTGAAAAAACATTGTTTTGGGTTCCCTTGCGTATATAAAGGCCCCCATTATGAATTTTTAAATATGTTTGCCATGTACAGACAGCGAGCAGTTACAGTTTAATTATATGTATAGATAAAACATTGTGATCGACTGATATCACCCTAGCCTATATCCTATATCTCTTTTGTTATAGAAGTGTGCGGTGATTTAATGTCAGATGGTTAGCATATTTATGCTTTACCCTTAACAGATCGAAATAGTTTACAACTAATAGCGTGATTATTTGGCATAATATTCTTACAAAACAACCATAGCACAAAAACATATCAAGTGAAATTATGAGCTATAATTTTCAATACTTATTTTATTTCAACTAGAAGTAGACTTCCTACTCTACTTTGTATAGGCAGAAAAGAAACGAGTACGAATAAGTACATGGTGATATGTGTAGTATATAACTTACTCGGTAACATAACTATCTGAACTCGCTGTAATATGTTTAAAATAACCAGTTCATACAAAGGTTTATTTACTTTTTTTAAAACGAACTCTGTAAACACTTCACCCAATCTAAAATCGCATTGGGTTACGATTCGTCGAGAGTCGTTCGTAAAAGCCATAATTATAAAACGAAACCACTTCTTAGTCCTAATAATAGTTATCACAAGTTGTTCTTTAGGCACATACAACACAAGAGCACTGTCACGTTTCGAGAGTTGCAACTTATTTTTTTTCTTTTTCCTTGTGTTTGTAGACTTTATACCGAAGGAAGCTAATTCGTCGGTATGCAAGCCAAGAATGGTTACAATATCTTGTATTCCTTTCTTGGTAGTTCGATTCTTGCTGAGAAATTTCACATAATTAAACTGTGCCACTGAGGAACTGGTAAAGTTAACGCGGCTGGTTGATAACTGCATCTTGGATTATGGAATTAGTCAAGTTATAAAAGGCTCTATTTTAAAGTCACGTATACACTACACTTGCCACTATATCTATACTGAGTTAAACGATTAAGAGGCGATAAGATATACGGATAGCTATCTATTTAATTTGTTAATAAAAGATAAGTTACTTATCAGTGTTCATTCAACTACCGGCGAGCGCCATGTAAACATCTTAAGACAAAACCATATACAATTTGCATTTTCTCTAAGTTAAATTTCTCGCAACAGTTCTTTTAATATAGTAAGTGTATGTAATGTTACCTTCGAATTTTTCATATAATTGGAAATCTAATTTCTGTGGTACGAATTTGGGTCGCACCACCTTGTTCTCGGTCAGCTGATCGAGCGTAAGCGAAGCTACTTTCCTTAGTACATTGGACTCGGGGACTGGCGTGTCACTTAAACTGGAAGGACGTCGATCCTTTTCTGAAACTATTGAAAATAATGTATACACATTACTTCACCTCTATTTATAAGCTTTTTTTAACTATCATAATATGTATTGTTAAAAATTAATAATTTATACCCTTGGCTAATTATACTTTATACTTCGGCTGAATTAAGTATAAGGATTTCTTTTTAATAATAAAATTTTGAATATGAATCTTATTGAGTGTTGAGTAAAATTATGTACAATATTTTTCATAGGAATGGTCGTTTTCGTCGGGCAGTAGCGTGCAAGAAATTGCGCTATGCGATCTCCTTCCCTCAGCCCAGCATGGGGACTATGGTCACAAACCCCCTAGGACGTAAGAGCACTCACAAAGGGAGGCATACATCCAGCAGTAGACTGAGTAAGGCTGATGTTTGTGTGTAGCTGTGATCGTTTTTTAAATGATGGTTTTGAAACTTTATTACGCAAGTATAATTATTTCAAAACTTGAAACAATTCACCATAATTATTTTATGGATTACTTATTACGTTTAACGTTAGCGTTTTTTTTTTGTTCGAGCTATCTACACACTACTTGGATCATATTTAAAAAGTTAAATAAGAATTAAATTTTTCCAATAAATATCTATTATACAGTATTAACATAGTCGGAAAAAATAGCAGGTAATTATTATTAGCGATTGTGTGAACAAGTGACGAAATATTTCTTAAATTCTTGTTACACATATAAAAACATACCTAATAGTAACTTAAAAATAGTTCTTAATAACGTTAAACGCAAAGAATGGGCGTTAATGCTCAACAGATTGTGTTTTCAAGTCATTGTTGTTGTATTTCGGCTGTAATCAGCGGCTGACGCGATTGTGCGCGCAGTCTAGTTCATAGCTATGTGTAAATATAACAACTCTTCAAACAAAATTTAGATACTTGTAATTTTATGTAAAGTGCTCATTTCTGTTGATGTACATTTAGTATACAGACACAAGCAGTGCTTAAAAGGAAAAGAAACATACCATTTTCTTAACATTTTAAAAAGGATACCTACTCTATTCATCCATAATCTATTCATCCATTATGCACTGTTAGTTTTATTTGAATATTCGTACGTTATCGCAGTATAATTTACATATCTAATGAAAATAAATTGTAAATAGTAGAGTCATATAGTACGAAGTAACTATAACTAAATCTATCACCGTGACTTACCGTCAAGTATAGCAAGAGATGGTTCACAAGTAGTTACAGGAGGCAGTTCGACTTTTCGATGCCTCGAAAGGGTAAACGATGTTTGACCTGGACACGCTTTTAACCGATTTTCCAGAAACTCATGATTACATTCATGAGATACGCGATCTACAGGCTCTTCTTTTAATCTCGATATTATAGCACCCATCCCCTTTTCACTATCATCTCTGTCACTGTCATCAAGTATGTCAGATTTTAATTGTTTTTCCTCGGTATTGTGAAGCGACAACAAGGAGGTAGTGTCATCGTGCGGCATGTCTGTGAGTGACGCGCAAGCGGCGGTCGCGCGCGGCGCGGGCTGCGCGGGCGCACCTGCCGCCGGCGGCGTGAGGGTGCGCGGGGGCTCGTCGTGCGCGCTGTCGCTCTCCGCGGAGTAGTAGCACAGGTTGAGCTCGACGGCGAGCGGCGTGAGGGGATCCGTGAACACTGACTCGGAGGTAGAGTCGTTAGCGGGCGAAGCGACCTGCGCCAGCGACGGCGGCGCGGCGGCGGGCGACTGGTCGCGGGTCGGTGACCGCCGCTCCGAGAGCTCCTCCGGCTCGCACCTGGTCACCGTTACCTCCGACTGAACACTCGCCGACTCCGCGCGCCCCTCTCCTCGCAGCGATGTTTTGAACACGCACTCGACCGTATCGTTATCGGATGCTTCGATCAATTCATTGTTATCAGAATCTGGCGTTTTATCGAATTCCCTATCGGGCGTCTCTCGTTTGACGTTGCTTTTTTTTCTTGAATGTTTTTTGCTCTCCCTCCCGGGCGCTTTTCTGTTTAGGTTTCTCATAAAGTGTTTACTTTTAGAAGGTGATTTTCCACCCTTCATTTGTTTTTCATTTGCTTGCATATTCCCCATTTTTACACTTTTTATAACTCCGTAACTATAGTACGAATAAATTTAAACTTATACGACTTTAAAATTACTTATTAAAATCTAATTTAAGAGTTAAATGCTTATAAAATGTAATAGATTGTAGCGTATTCACAGCCCAACAGTCGGTCCACTGTAGTGGTTAGAGCATGCGCAATAGGGATATAAAAATAAATCAATATTTGCCAACGAAATGTTTAATAATCTGTAGAAAGTTTAGAAAGTGAATTACATGAAAAATTGCAAAACCAAAGGTCTTGAATAAAAAAGTAATACTCTAATAAATATATCATTTACAATATAAATACTTTAGATAAAACCCTACCTAATTATATACTTACGTGTATCCCAATAGATGGCGCAGGTATTCGCTTAAACCCCCAAAATGTTCTTTACAATTCACATCATTTGTTGAAAATGATTCAATTCATTAATCGAAAATTAAATAAAGTTATCTTGTAATCTCAGTTCCTTAAATGTCTTCTTAAATAAAGTAACTCTAAGTAACTAGACAAAAACTTGATATTTCCAATAACACAGCTACAAAAAATTGAACATTAATTCATAACATTATTATATTAAATGCAATCATTATGTGCGTATCCTTACGCTGTATTTTAGCAAATAAACTGAACTTATATCCCTTATAACCCCGTGCATGGCAATAGGCTCACCACCTATTCCATAATGGGGCGTAAACGTAACTGGTGAAATCTTTGAGTGTTCTCTTCGAGGATAACAGGCGTGATGTTACAAACTAGACTCATATAGCAATTGACTGCCTCGTTGGTTGTGTTGGTTGCAAGAGCGACTGCCGATCTGGAGGTCCTGGGTTCGATTCCGGGTAGGGCACTCAGATTTTTATAATTTGGATTTTCTATTAGTGCCTCTTAGTCTGCATATGTGCCCGGTGTATGGTTATAGGCTCACCACCTATTCCATATTGGGACGTAAACGTAACTGGTAAATCGTGGGAGTGTAAGTACTACATTCCTCTGCCTACCTCTTCGGGGATTACAGGTGTGATGTTACGTTAATACAGAAATTCGCTACATGTATACAAAAATGTATAGTGCTGTAGGTAATATTATTACATTGTCATGGTGTCGGCAGAGAACATCGAGCGCAAAATATCTCTAGCTTTACAGTTGTAACGTGCTTCGTCTTACATTAATTACTTCTTCATGGTCTTCATACAGCGGTTTGGTTCGGACCTTTGTCTCTTCGTGGGGTCTCTACCTACACCGAAAGTGATCTGGCGTGACGATATACTAATAACTAGTAATGTAACCTTGTAACATATGCTAGAAAGAAAGATACGCTGTTTATCATAATTTTAAAGTACACGTTAATATATTTTAGGAAAGTTTTACAATTTTACATTATGTAAATTATAATGTTCCGAACTCCCCCTGTACTGTTAAGTTTGCGGAAACATGAAATTAAATGTTTGAGTGCTTCCTTGGTTGAGCCTTTGCAAGTCACTGGGTTCACCCATAATTCTTTTGATCTTTTTACTCGACCTGCGGAACGTAATTTCGGGGTCGGATAACATATTATTTGGTTTTTCTGATATAAAACTCCCACTAGTAAACCAGAGTCTGTATTTATGCCCGATGTATAGACTTGGCAAACATAGTGTAGGACGTCCACCGACTAGGTGGAGTGACGATATACGCAGTGGCTGGCAGCGGTTGGATGCGAAGCTCAGTGGCGTGCTATTGGAGAGGCCTTTGTCCAGCAGTGGAGAGGGAAATAGGCTAATTATGATGATGATGTATAGCAATAGGCTCAACCCATAGTCATATAACAACTGCTGCATCGTGGGACTGTACTGAACTCTGTCAACCACTTCTTTGGCAAACCGTCATCTAACCTGGTGACCTAGCCCTCTAGTAGTGTGAGTATAAGGAGGTAGAAATAAAACAATAGTGTTCTACATTAAAATTCATTTATTTCACGAACGTACAATAATATTTACAACTTAGTATTGATAAGTAAAACAATCTTAATGTAGTATTATTTAGTCTAAAATATGGCTCTTATTATCATTCCTTCCGGTGTTTTTAAGTACTGTAGAACTTATATACTTAATGTATATGTTATACGATTATGTTAACATTTACAAGTTACATGCTAATACAAGATGAGTACGTAAGTTATCAAAGGTGATTGTGCTTGACGTAGCGAAAATTTAATAAATATGAGCGTAACCAAGTTCATTCTAATTCGCTGTCCTTGATCAAATATATACCTTTAAGGGTTGAACGTTTCGGGGAGGAGAAATATTCAGAGGGTACACTGGTATAACGTAAATTAAGTTTAAGAGATTTTTAAAAAACAAATGAAGGCATAAACGAATAAATTTAGACTAAATCAGTTGTATTTTAAATTATTGCTAGAATACATTTATGGTCAGGGGTTACTATATGACAAAAGATAAACAAAAGAAAGCCTTATAGATATAATATAAGCGATGCTTCAACTGCCAGGCCTGCCTACTCTCGGTCACGCCCATAATTATTATTATAAAACTACCATTTATACTAATAGCAAGATTTAAAGACACGGCGCATAAATTCATATGAAAAGATTTGTAATGAATATATCAATGTAAGAAATACATTAAAACAAACCGATACAACATGTCGCCCTACCCTAACATTTTTTCCGTATAATACAAAATACAATAATTTAAGTTACACAAAAAGGTGGGTACGTTTAAATTTAATTCTAATGAAATGTTCATTAAATTGAAAAGCTGAATTTCCGCTAGCGTTAAATACAGATATTGAAATATGATTTTGATTAGAAAAAAACTCTTAAAAAACTTCCAACTATAACAGATAGTTACAATATACTGAGAGCCCTTATATTATAAGGTTGGTTTTAAGTAACATGGTGATGTGATAAAGAACGAAATTTAAACATGTAAATAACATAAAAACATTCAATAGCGTAGGGCCACGATTAGATTTAATACAATTATAGAACAATGGTAATACTCGCAATAAAATATATATTTTTTAAATTGAACAGGGAGGCACTGATCTCAGTACAATCATGACCATAAACCCTTTTATTGTTCAACTGTTAAACACGGAACTTCTAACGGAATAACAACTGTTGAGGGTAAGGCCATAGTCTGCCACACTGGCAAAGAGCAAGTGCAGACATGGGGAACATTGTAGAGAACCACAGTTTGCTAAATTTATCAAATATTTTTTCTCTGTACAATGAAATGCAAACATTGATGATGTTAGGTAAGATTGTAATGTCAGCCGTGGTTGATGTATCAAATGATTAGATTAAATCTAATCTGGCTCTACGCTAGCTCCGCCTCGCAGCTCATGCACAGGTACACAAAGGCAACTTGCATGTAGTCAGGGGTCATGACAGTCAATTTCAATAAAAAGAAATAGGCTGAATGCTCCGAATCACTCCCTAACTGCACTTCAATTTTATACGTCAAGTCAGTCACAGCTGACTGACATACCAGTTAAGGTGTTAATTTTTTTTTGTAGTGACCGATTCAAAGTCAGTCAAATTATAACATATAAAGCTGTATAGTATACGACCTTGTCAAAAGAAACGTGGTTACTTTTACATGTCAATTAGTAAGTTATTAACATTTGCATTAAAATGTACTTGTCCCAGAAAACATTAAAACTTCATTTGTATTTTCTCTAAACACTTTCACACGGGCAGTGAATTTTTATCTTAACCTAAAAAATATTCACCTATAAAATTAAACGTTAGTACATGTATATCAGATATCAGTGGCCATTGATTCCCCTAATACACTTCATAGAAGTTTTATTTTAAAATGTGATGAAAATGAGATCGATTGTGTGTTCGTACCTACTCTACAATACTGCAATAGATTTTATAGTATTCGTCTTAGTAGTTTTAAAACGTTGATATGAATATCTAGATTTAACTGACACATGCAGGTGTTATATTCAGTAGTTTTGCTATTGGGTTCAGATGCATTATGGTGAAATTGATTTGTAATGCCTCAAATCTTAAATGTGTTCATTCTCAATGAACACATTTAAGAAGGCATTACAAAGCATGTCAAGTGCAGTGTTAAAACCAAGTCTAAGTGAGTTTATATTAAAAAACATAACACATACCGCACCCAATACTCAGACATTTTATAAAATTCAAACTGATTTATCCTAGAGTTTAAAAATCTAATTACAAGTGATTATTTATTTATTTATAGGTGTTTGTTAGGTAATAAATGGCACCGAAGTTACAGATCGAAAGAGTATTATTATTAGAAAAAAAATTAATAAAAACTGTTAAGAGAAATTTAGGATTATATGTACATTCCTTGTCTGTCCTCTTAACACTCTTTATTCGCTAGCTAAGTGCTATTCATAGTATAATTATTAAAACATATCAAGAAACGCTTAGAACAAGTGTTTCGAATTTTCTATATTGAAAGTGGACTTCCTGGACAATTGTCTACTAAAACAATTAAAAGTAATATAAGCGAGAAATGTTCCTCCGTTACGTCGAAAATTATGTAAAAAATAAATTTACAAATATAAAAAAAAGAAAAAACTTAAATTATGTAAGTATCAAAAAAATAATATATGCGTAAGCGCAGCAATGTAAATACAGCTGCATTCACCACAGTCTTTATATAAGCTCATTCGGCGTGCGAAAAAAGTATAATTATATTTACTGCAGCTAAATTCATGTAGCTATAACCTTATATAATGTATATAATTGCTTCGAATATTATCCTTATGCTAGCACTTCACGCTCGGCGAGTGAAGAGGGCCCGCGGGGCTCGCCCGGTGCGCGCTCGCCGCTCGCGACGCTGGCTCGAACTAGCTAACTAGCGACAACAAGGCGAGCGCTGTCGATGGGGGCGAGCTTGAAGTGCCACCATTATACCATGATAATACAATACACAAACTCGAATATTACACTCGATAGATTTCTTCTTTGACACATTTATAATAGCAATACAATATTCATTTCTTAACGAGATTGCTCAAGATTGCATAGTACAATAAAACTAGATAATTATGTAAATAAAAACAGCATACATATTTTATTTATTCAATGCATGTTAAGTTACTCGTAAATAAGAATATTGCCTGAACTCGTGATTCCTTTATATTAGTTTATATTTTTCTATAGCAACGAGATATCAAACTGTCATCGCGTGCAGCGCCGGAAATCATTTTCCATTCGACAACTAAATATTTAACATACATAAGTGAATAATACAACTGTTTTCTTTTAACCCAAAAATTGTGTTACCGTGCGTATGGCATTCACTTAATGGTAAATAAATTTTTGAAGTGCTCAAAATAGACGAAGAGCAAACGCAACGCTACAAATGGAGTATTATATTTCGTTGGGGTCTCATTAAATTGGCAACCCTAGACTTTACCACATCTGATACACCGAAGTTCCTACATTACCAGTATCTCTACCACGGTTTTGTGTATACATTTTACGACCAAAAGGTGTCTTTTGACATCTTTGCGTTGACTGCATCATATGGCTTGGAAATAATTAATACAAATTATGCTCTTTTGGATTGCAATTATAACATATATGCAGCTATATAAATTCGTACTTTTATTATACAAAAATCAAAATGTTGAATTTATTATTATTTATCTTATGACATTTGGTAGAAATAGTGTTAAATACTTAGGTGTTAAAAAGCACACATATCCCAATATAATAGATTTAATTTGTTACTAAAAATCTTATAAGTCGATAAGTAAGTAGAATCAGTGAGATGAATTATGTTGTAAAATTGTAAAAAAATATTTACACACCTCCCTACAACATCAAATACATTCGTTCCGGGGTGATCAGTCTTAAAATATATTTTGAGTTCATAAGTAAATTGCTTGTAAATATCAATCAAACAACAACTTAACATACAGGCGGTTGAAATTTAAGCAGAGATTCGGGTAATAAGCAGTTCATTGATCGTATGAGACATTTGTCTCATCGTCTTAATAAATTTGGTCCGATTCGGAATGACTAACACATGGTTGTCCGAGCACAAATACATATTCACATATCAGTAATACAAAATGATAATATATATGCCGGCTATATATATGACATTCGTTGTCTGACACCATCTACATAACAATGTTGGCAAATAGTTCATTCAGTTCATAATAATCAACTTGTGTGTTCAGCGTGGAAGGTAAACAGTTGGCCCGGTGCGGACTACACGACAGCAAAACGTCAAATACGCGTAGAAGTGTTACGAGAAGGCGAGACGAGCCGGGCCGAGGCGTCGCGTCGTCGTGCCGGCGGTGGGCGCGGCGGTGGGCGCGGCGGTCGGTGAGGCGAGCGAGGCAGGCGGTGACGTCACACGATGATCTCGCGGATGACGCGGCGCGCGCGCGAGTTGGGCGTGGAGTAGCCCGACTCGAGCGACTCGTCGTAGCTGAGCGACAGGTGCGGCGGCTTGTCGTCGGGCGGCGCGTCGTCGGGCGCGGCGTAGGCGTCGGGCAGCCCGCTCACCTCGTGGTACGGCGACTCTGCGGGCGGCGCGCGGACGCGTGTTAGCGCTACTTCCGCTTTGTTTTTACGCTTACACATTGTTAGCGACACGTTTGAATATATCACGGTCTGAGTCGCTAAATGAATCAATGTAATTTACTGTTTACCGAAGTTTGCGATACAAAATAATATTTTACAATACAAATTAAATAGAGCGATTACCTCATAAATATAAGTGACGTAACAATTTTATTAAAATTTTATACGACAAACTGTAGCAAATGTGACACTTTTATGTATACATATAAATTATAACTATTTTTATGCAAATAGATATTTTATTCATTTGCAGATCGCGTCATGGCGTGGTCTACTTAGAAACTTCCTGTCCTGAACGTCCCGAACCCGCGTGCCTAGCGTCGATATCGATAAACTGCTAAAATATTGTCCGGGAGGGCGGCCCAGAGACAGCTGCGGAGTATACGAGTGGAGCTCACCGATGTGCTGGTCCATGCGCTTCTTGGGCTTGTGCACGGAGGCGTAGGGGTCGGAGCAGTAGTCCTGGCGCGAGGGCGTC
>DWTO01001547.1:0-15930 GCA_018244755.1 Jemadia pseudognetus
TTCGACCCGGGAATCGAACCCGGGACCTCCCGATCGTCAGTCGCACTTGCAACCAACACGACCAACGAGGCAGTCATATAAGTGTATAACATTATAAATGCATGATACATATGTAACAAGAGTGAGCACTCACGCGGCGCGGCCTCGTCATTGACGACGGCGAGGCGCAGGCCGCGCGGGTCGCGCCCCACGGCCGAGAAGAACGCCACCACCGTCAGCAGCGGGAACACCATCGAGAACACGAAGCCGCTGCGGACGACCGTTGTACTACATTATCATATTACAGTAACCATACAGAGAATCGCTAGTAGCCTGTAAACGGATTCCTTTCACGGCCTTTCTCAACAGGTTTCGGCGTGTCGCAAGGTTCACACCTCGGTCCTCTACTGTTCAACATCTTTATCAACGACGTTAGCAGTTGTTTCGCCCAGTCTAAATACTATTTATTTGGTGACGACCTTAAATTCTTTAGGGCAATGGATTCACCTGCGGAGCCTGTGTTGTTACAGGAAGACATAAACTGACTGAGTGCATGCCGTCCCCTTAATTACAATTTGTACTAATGGCACTGTTAAAGAATATAATTATTGAAACGATAGATAGTATATGCCGAGTGGCTCCTCCTGCCCTTTTCTGTGAACCCGCACTTTGGGATAAAGGGGACAAAAGCAAAAATGTGTATAATTTTGATTTCGGATTTTCCATTACAATCAACAGGACATAATCTTTCCCTACTATAATTCCTATAATCCCTACAATACATGGACTGGACATAATCTTTCCCTAATAAGCGCCATCTTGGCCATTTAATAATAACAAGTGTGTCTAACATTTATTAAGTACAATTTGTAATATGTGTAGGTATGTATACTTATGTTTTTTTCTTTTCTAAGTAAATACTAACATTGATCTGTAATCATATTACTTTCCATTCGTGGCGCTGCTGGAAGAGATCTCTCTTAGACCCATGAAGCCCACGAAGAAGGAACTTAGATAGATTCTAAACTAGCCGAGCTGTACGAAGTGACTGGAAGGTTGGATGCGAAGAGATAGAGAACGAGCTCAGTGGCGTGCCATTGGACAGGACACGCTCAGCAGTGGGCGGAAACAGGCTGATGATGAAGCCGGAACACATTTTATTTCACTTATAGTATTGTATACACATCCGGTTATGAAGAATTCGTAGTGAACCTTCAGTTCACTGATTGGGATGGATCTATTATGCGTTTACTACGTCTATGACGAAGCAGGTGCCCGCGGACCAAAACCGTGGGTAAATGTTGGCACGTACGTACGTCCCGACCAGACTCGGATAGCTTTAAATGCAACGAACTGTTCGCGAATACTAATAAATCTTGGGTACAATATATAATTGTATGTAACCTGTATATGGCGTGTATATAACTAACTTATACAGTGAGAAAAATTATATAAAATACAGTGCTATTTGTTTATAAATCAACTTGACTGCTATATGTAATACCTTTAAACGAGCAATGGTTGTATATATATACCCTGGATCTTGGAAACGGCTCCAACGATTTTCGTGAAATTCAGCATGCAGGGGGTTTCGGGGGCAAAACTTCGATCTAGCTAAGTTGCATTTTTAGAAAACGCCGTTTTATGCATGTTTTAGACGATGTAAAACTGGTACTAGAATACGAATTTTTTTAATTAAATTTTTAATTTTAAAATTTTTAAGTAAATTTCGCCACCAGGTACAAGAATATAATAGCTCTGGCGGGAAAGCGGCTGCTCGCTTAACCAGACAACCCGGGCTCGCAGATCAAACGATATTCTCATATACATACATTATATTTTGTGATAGATAATGTAATTTGTGTATGTAAATTGGAAGTGTAACTAATTTAATTTTTATTGCACGACGTGTTCATTAGAAGAGGGACATTAGGCGCACATTTATAACAATTATTCACAAGCAGACATTTATAATTATTGTATAATGTAATATTTAGTTCACTGAACCAATCTAATAAAGTCGCACTCACCCCGGGTTCCTCGAGAACTGCTGCAAGCTCTTGATGAACACGGCCTTATACCTGCCTTTAGTTTTACTTTTGTGCTCTGACGCTTGTTCCGTTCGCGTTAACGCCTGTGAATGACACAGTCAACTATCAAACGTTTGATTATTACGAAGAACGCCGAATTTGTAGCGACTGGGCACCCTTTAAGGGGCCTAGCGTGATGTTACAGTACCCAATGGCAAAGATTAAAATCCGTAAATCATTACAAAGTAAAACCTACAATAAATTCTCTTATCATCCAGGACTATATGGTAATGCCATTATTTTTACAGCCTCATTGGCTGAGCTCCATGGTTTGCATCGCGGCTCGGGTACTATTGATTTTTTCTAACTTAGATTATCAAGTAGAAAGTTCTGTTAGCGGCTTGAAGTCTGGATTTGAGCCCGGCGTATAGCAATGGTTTCACTACCTGTTCCATAGTGGGACGTGAACGTAACTGGTGAAACGTGGGAGTGTACTACACTCCTCTGCCTACCTCTTCGGGGATTACAGGCGGGGATTAAATGTATATATTGTTGGCGTGCACTCACGTCAGTGCTACTGGTGACGACGCTGAAGTCCGCGCGGGACTGGTAGCGGCTGGCGGCGCCGTCCGGGATCACGTCGGGCGACGCGCTCAGCGCTGCGGGCATCACTAATAGTTATAACATTCGACACCGTTGGATATAATGGTGAAGGAAAACATGGTCAAGTGAGATTGACCAGCGTGGCAGACAGTGGCCTTAACGCTTTTGTCTTATGAGTAGAGACTTGTGTTCAACAGTGCAAAAATAAAACTAAATTTATTCAACAATGTAATGCTATAAAAATAATTGCTTAAAGTTTCAATATAAGTACATTTGTATAGCAAAATATTAACATTATTTTACGAGTATATAAATATTTGTTTTGGTACAACACAAGTTTCTTCCACAGAGTCCGAAGCACAAGATGGAGAACATTTAATAAAAAGCTGAAGGAATTTAATATTTATTGAATGCGTACTGGATCTTCTCCTATGGGACCCCTCCGTCTGCCGTAACGCCATCTTCAAGAAGGCTTCTTCAAGTGTATCGCAGTCGTACTTCCTGAGGATTTCGTTTGGAGAGTCTTCCGCCAGGAGCTGTCCATCCCTAAGTAAACCAATCTGCAGGCGAGAGACATTGTAAAAAAATAGTAAACAAATATTTAGGGACATTTCCACACACGACCATCTAATACCAAATCTGGCAGAGCGTAAGCTGTGGCAACCACAGGGCTGATATAGTACGTATAGGTACATATAAAATACACTCGTATAAAGATTTTAAAACCTAAGTTATAAAACAAATACTTCTGCTCGTCACATAACCGTTTGTTCCGTGTGGATAGAACCGTCGACCCCCGGCTCAGCACTCCGGTCAACTATCCACTAGGCCAATGGCCAATTCACTTTATTTCACATCTTGTAAAATAACGTTTACAAGTTTGTTCATACCTTATGCGCTTGCTTCGTCTCGTCTATGTAATGTGTAGTGATTATGACTGTGGTCCCGCCCCTCGCGAGCTCCGCGAGGAAATCCCAAATACTGGAACAATACAAAAAAAACACGTAAGTTCTTTAAATTCCATTGGTCCATTCTGCCTCATTGGTCGAGTGGATTCCGGAACACGAATTCCGGATATTTTATGGCGGAACGTATCGAATAAACAGTGAATTGTGGAATGTACTACAGTCCTCTCTTTTTGGAAAAATATGGGAGAGATTTAAATTTAAACTGTTTCATCCATTAAAACTGGAAATCCATATATATGGCAATAGACTCACCATGTATTCCATTGTGGAATGTAAACGTAACTGGTGAAAGTGACAGTGTACTACACTTATCTCTTTATCTCTCGGGCGATTATAGGCGTAAAGGTGCGTTTTATGTCAATTCGATTAAACGTTAAATAGTGGGCGTTGTGCATTGTTATTCACCCATTCAACACTAGATGGCGCTGGTAAAATGCTCTGAGTCGCGCTATTAAAATTTTCTAACAATCACTCTATAAAAAATCGGAACAAAATAAATGTCATAATTTTGATTTCACTGAACATTTAGTGTAGTTTCACTTCGGTATTATAAATTGTGTGGAATATTTTAGTGACTTATTCAATAATAAAGTAATACGAGGTAATACAAATGGCCGTGAAGGAAACAATTGCAACAGAAATCTATCAACAACACTGAGACGGATCGCGTGCACATCGCTCTCCTCTTGTTGTTTCAGGAAACCACGGCAATCATTGACATCGCATAATTAAATTAAGACATGTACCTACGAGTATGTCAGCAAGATCAAGACAACGACCAAAGAAGTAACTAACAATTAGTAATTAAGGTACTTAATATACCTAATATTAACCAGCCGTCGTTCACTTTATAATTCCATTGTTCTCGAAATACAATAATCATCCTTTTTTTGTATACATTTACGGTAATCCCCATTACCGATGTTAATTATATAAATAATAAATGAATGTTCATGACATCTTGTTGAACTACAGGTAATTCAAATATAATAAAAAATGATAATTTCATGATCGAGACAGGGAATCATTTTTGAGTACAAGAGGACTACAAAAGAATTGGAGAATAACGCTTTTGACGAATAGGTAGCCTAACTGATGTTCGTAATATGAGATGTTGTCACACTTATGGAAACAAAAGATGAAGCGGAAACATTCATTAGGAATTACTTTCCAGTTTACTGGGTAGGTTTATTATTACATCTGGATAACGGCAGCAAATATGAGCAACACAAGTTTCTTGATAAACGTAAGGATTGTCTTGGAATAAAGGCAGTGCATCAGACGACCGAGCGATTGTACCGTGGAAACCGTTGACGTGCTGGCCAAGATTCTTCACCGGGTCATTAAACGGAATCTGAATGTTAATTAAGAGCACGCTCTCATAGTAAACAGCATCAAGCGCGTCAGACACATGTATAAATAGAAAGGAGAATAGGTACTTACTTTCTCACACAGGCTTCTAAGATTTTAGACGAGATTGGAAATATCCAAATTGAACGAGAGTTTCTTGGCAACGTGGGATTTATTTTTACGCTAGGAAAGGAGATGGGAGATTTTATTAACGATAATTATATCTTCACTAACATCGTGATTACCCACAGCCAATACATTGAGTAATCGTGACTATTTAATCTCGTAGTGTGAAGCAGGAAACAGTTCAAAGCTAATGTAAGAAAATTACATTGAAATAAATTAATATTTGAGATTGGATTGTAGAGGTCACTGGCGAGGTACAAGAACAATGCCGATCAATGTAATGTAAAATAAATTGACCGTAATTCTAAATAAAAATATCATTGAGGAAACTATACTTTGCTATTGGACAATCCCTATCATCATAATGATAATGGACATCTATTGTTTCCCAGTTGCATTGCTGATCATATGTCGTAAGTACGCACATCTAGAATTACGATTATATAGAGAGAGAAATATCGAAAAATATGCGCAGACGAAAGAAAACACGAATACAATAACATTTTGCTCAGCGATGCACGTCAGTGGCCAGTTGCAACACCAGTGCGGTCTGTGTGCTGGCTGCCAACTACCAACAATTGAGACACTTTGGATATGGTTGGCGCGACAATTTGTGTTAATATCAAAATGTCGGTCGAGAAAAATCTTGAACAACTAATATTCTAATTGGAATTAAACTTGAATTGAAATACTTGTAATTAAATTGTAATTGAACTTACTGTTCAGATATTTTGAGAGTGTATTAATAACGAAAACAAGAATATTTTATTTAACGAGAAAATAAAAATAACTTTATTGTCACAATTGTTAATGGTTGTTTTATCCGGACATAAGTAACAATTAACGTCAAAGCTGTAGTAAATAATAATAACTCATTCACACAATTAGTCATTAGTGTCGTAACAATCATTCAGTCATTAACTTTTAATATAACTGCTGCTTTAATGTTTTTTTGATTGCGACAAACAGGGCAGTGGCAACCCTAATCATTTTGATATTCAATACACACGATCCGTTTGTTTTAACGACAGATATAAACTAAAATTTACTTACATATTTCGTAATAAAACATTTTTAGAGTGAAAAGAGTAGCATGCATACAACCAGCAGTGTCAGTTCCACCTGACATCGGGGGCCATCTGCTCTGCAACGGACCTCGAATAGGACGTCGCAACAGGACTGCGTCAGTTAGTCCAGCTAGGATAACTTTTTAATAAGTTAGTGTTAAATACCACTGGCAACACCACCATTAATGTAATTAAATATATTGATAATCAATTTGTTGATAATAGATAAAAATTAATTTTATATACTTGGGTTGTATAAGTTTATTACATAAGTACTATTTATAACATTATTTTAATAATGACGCGTCCTTATATACTGTTGTTGGATTTCTCGCCAAAAAAAAGGTAGGAGAATTCAAATATCGCACGTACAATATTTGATTCGGTATAATTAGAATTGTTACTCTGTAAGCATCGAGTTTATTACTAAAATATAAATAATTACAATATATATAAACCATTATATATATTGTAATTATTATTATTATTGGCCATCCAATCCACTCTCGGAATATTAGTTTTAGTTACTGTTACATTAATGACAATTCGAAATATATATATACTTTTTTCGAGTAGACAGCTGATCGTGAGTGAACAGCCATCGTGTACAAAGCATTAGTCGTAAAGTCCAGGCTGCGCCGGGCAGTGTATAAAATCGTATTTGATCAGACAGGCGCTCGCGGAGGCCTTTTTTATACACCCGATAGTGTTACAATTTCGGCATATACATTTCATTTCCATCCAGGAATATACTGGAAATGATTACATGTGGTATTTGTAGTAGGAAAATGATTAATAGTACCTATTTAAAAGTTTGTACATGAAGTTAATTAAATGTGCAGTTACAGATTTCATCCATTCGGATCAGATATCCTTGTGTGGAGGTCGACATGTCCAAATATGTTTATTATTCATTAAACTAATAACAAAATGATAATCCATTTTGTTATTGTATTGCACAAAAATAATCCAGCGTCAAGGGAACCTTGTAGTTGTCGATTCGTCATTATATTTTCGACGCATTTCCGTTACCTTTTACCTCGCTGGCCTTGGCCTGGAAAACTTTTACAATGGCATCTGTTCGGCCACATGCAAGACGTTTTGGCGGGAAGTTATTATGTGTTGCGAGAGCACAGATTATATACAAAAAATACACATGATAGGTGGCAGACACAGATTACTTAAATTGGGAGTAACATTTTGTATGCCTTGTTATTCCGTTGTACATTATATCCGAAGAGAGGTAGAGTTTGTATTACAGTATCCAGAAGGTCGTTAAATCATATAAATATATGTTTACAAAATATAACATTACGCCTATATTTCTCTATTAAAGCCGGCAGAAAAGTACACACGATTCGCCAGTTACGTTTAAGTCCCATCATAGCATAGGTGGTGAATTTATTGCCATACAACGGGCACTTATCCAGACTCCGTGTCTCTGCTAAGAAAAATTCAATAGTAACCGACTCAAATGTCCTTGTCGCCCCACACAAAGGTCTCAAAATTAAAGATTTGTTTATATATATAGTTAAAGGTTATTTTAATTTACCAAAACATTGAGATTATTTACTTCGAATACATTTACATTTAACAAAGGGTAAAATTTATTTGACGTACATTATTTAGCTGTTTATTTTAATAAGTCAATAAAATGTCAATTGAAGGTTGTTATTAGATCGAATTGTCAAACTTATTGTCATAGATAAGAAAAGGCGGAAATGTCAAATTCGATGTTGCCTTAATACACATAAAAAATTGTTGATTTTCGTCACTTTCGTTGAAAAAGAAAAATATAATAGCTTTGATTTCACTATTGCTGTATTTATTAAAGGTTATTTTTATCAAATAACAGAACTATGAAACTCTAAGATTAAAAGGTTACGACACAATTCTTTTAAAAATCTTCAATTTAATAGTATTTATTCGATAAATGATTCGATGCACGCTGAAACGATAACATTTTAAATAAAGAGAATTTTGCACGCTTTTAAACGAGGAGTGTCATTGTTGCCTCCGACCACAACCGCCCCGTTGGTCATGTGGTTGTCAAGTGCGAATGCTAATCGATAAGTCCAGGGTTCAAACCTGAGGTGGGTCCTAATGGATTTTTCTAACTTAGATTTTCCAGTAGTGGCACGGAGTCTGGATTTGTGCCCGGTGTATGGCAATAGACTCACCACCTATTCCATAGTGGGACGTAAACGTAATTGGGGAAACGTGAGAGTGTACTACATTCATGTGCCTTCCTCGTCGGCGATTACAGTAGCGGCGTGACGTTACATACATAATCGTTCAGTGACATCGGTTAAGAGTAATAATTATCATTATTATTTGCAATCACGTACACGTATGCCCAGATTTACTACACAGGATCTAATTCTCCCAGCCCTTTCCCTACTACGAACAGCTAGACGGCCAGCAGAGCACCACCTTTATCTGGAAGATATCCCAACCGCCAGAACGCAACGGCTTAGTTCCATGTTTTTTATCCAGACGGTCAAGGAATGTAACGCTCTGCCAGCGTCTGTGTTTCCAGACAAATAACCTCGGACCCTTCATAGCTACGGTTAATAGGCTTTTCCTAGACAAGCGAGCTACATTTTAGGACGCATCTGTGGGAACATCAAGCGGTTTTGCGGCCAAAAGCTCGCCTATCACATAATAAAAAAATACACACATACGGATTATAAATTTTTATTTCACTATATCTTATAGTATAGTAACGATTCCAGCATTCTCGTCCTTATAAACAATTCTATAATGTATTCAACAAATGAAAACTGCGCACTCGTGAGTATTCTAATAATTTGTAACAAAAAATCGGACACACCTCAAGCATATTAACATAAGAAACATATGAAGATAATTTAAAGCATTATATGCGGTAGACGTACATCGATGTTAATATGAGAATCGACTAACCACGCGAAATGCCAATAATATTAAGTTGTGTTGTGCTTTCATACTTTAATACTGAAGGAAACCTTAAGAGACCGGTAGGGTACATCTTCGTTTAATTGCTGGCATAATGTAGTAGTTAGTGATAGTGTAGTTATATTACTGACTAAATTCACTTAAAAATGAAGTGTACGCAACCGACGTCAAACCTTTTCATTTTGAAAAGAGACTGTTGCTCAACAGTGGGACAATAAAAGGGATAATGAGGATTTTTTTTATACTGAGAATGAGTACAAATTCATGCCGCGGGCGAGAATCCAATCAACGATCCCGACACGACAATCAAGTTAACTAATTGTAAGAATTAAACCAACAAGCCTGTAGTCATTAAACAATGTCATTGAAGCACGAAATGATGAACGAATTTGCTCGTAGCGAATAAAAAAAAAATAATACTCAACAAACACGTGATTCAATGATTTATTCGCTGAATATTATGTGATAACATTCGTCACTGTCGGAACCGTAATAAATGTACTATAGCAAGGCATAGAACGATATATTACAATATATTTCCTATATAAACGATCGAGTGCCTTTAAAATGTATCCCTTTTTGACGTCATTAAATTATGTGAGCTTATATAGTCAGATATATCTCGATATGTCAATAAATTAATCTGTGTCGGGACGGAGTAAGAATATATTTCCCGGCACTTTGTCGGGATCTATGTCGTCGTAAGGGGCGATTAAACCCAGAGTTGGAAGGTCGCGGTATGGCTCGGTCTGCCGGCTACATGCCCGGAGGCTGTGCTCTGCGATCCTCAACCCGCATACGGGGCGTGGGAATTATAGATATATGAACAAAATCTCTCCGAGAAGGCCTATATCCAGCAGTGGGCTGCAATAAGCTGATGATCTCGATATAGCAAGACAATATTGTGCATAGACCGCAAAGTACATTATAGCATCGCTATCACCTGTGGTAGTTTGTTACAGACTAAATTAATATACATATATGTATTATAGCCCGTTTGTAACGACCATAAAACTTTTAAAGATAAGTAATTAATTATGTGTGATATCGGAATTCTTAAAAAAAGGTGCTTAGGCGAAACGTGACACACAGACAATGTGTGAGCATTATCTGTGTTTAGTTGTTGAGTGTTTAACAGTATAACGATATATTTGTAAATTATTACATATTACATCTATACCTAGTGAAACGTGGGAACTTTATTAGTGAAACAAGTTATATAGTAAAACAAAGGAGTGTTCCACATTTTTCTGCCTACCTCTTCGGGAATTACAAGCGTGATGTAAGGTTTTTTCATTACATATTTATTTTATTGTGCTCTTAAATCATCAACAATTTTGTAGCGAGTTATAAGCTATTGTTTTTTATTGTATGGCAGAATAGCCGTAGGTCACGATCCTGCTTGACGGAAAGGTCAAATGACCTGAGATAGAGAACCCACATGTCTAGTAGATAATGCTATATTAAACATGCCTTGCTATAAACAAGGCGCTTATCGGCGATGCTGATTTTTTGCAAATTTATGTAACGATCATGTTTTGCGAACGATTTGCAAAAAACAAATTCTTTACTAAAGATTCTTTAACACCGCGAGATAATTACGTTTTCTATACACGCTTCACCTACAAACGAAATGTTCAAAAGAAAAAGCAAAATTACCTAATTATTGGCCTTTTACAATGAATGGCCGCTCATGGTGGCATTGGTGGTGGCAACACAAACCCATAAAAAATAATGGCTATGGTATTGAAGAGGTTATGGTGACCATTATTACTTTGTTGTTGCGGAAACACCACCACTGTTCGTGAGCACCCAGTATTAGAGCATTGTTGAATGTTTGTTTGGAAAATGACCAAATTATAGTCGGGCTTAACACACGTACATACGTAAAACATGTACCTACATAATGTTTTTTTGCGAACACTCAACAAGTTTAGAGCTATCCAGGACTACGCAGGTTTGAAAACTGGTGAATTGTGGGAGTGTTCTACATTCCTCTGCCTACCTCTTCGGGGATAACAGGCGTGATGTTACGTTACGTAAGATTTTACGTAATACCTACCTCGAATATAGCAATTTTTCAGACTGATTTACAACAACGCTTTGTAGATTAACTCCAAACAGACCCCAAAAGTCGGTACTAAAATTGTATGCGGAATTTTGTATTGATCGTGATGTGGACCGTGGACGCGCAGCCGCTCCCGCAACGCGCTGCTGAACGGCGACACGGAGCACTACGACTGGGAGCAGGGCTACACGTGCCACCAGCTGGGCTCGGGCGCCATCGTGGTGCAGCTGGCGCAGCCCTACCTGCTGTCGTCGCTGCGCATGCTGCTGTGGGACTGCGACTACCGCCACTACTCCTACTACGTGGAGGTGTCGCTCAACTACTGGCACTGGGACATGGTGGCCGACAGGACTCGCGACGCCTGCAGGTTGCCAAATATGACCAAAGACCATTTTCAAATAATGGTCATATCAAGTTGAACTTTATCCGTTTAAATTTCAGGTCCTGGCAAGTAATATATTTCTCGCCTCGTCCAGTTTCCATCATCCGAATTGTCGGCACCAACAATTCTGCCAATGAGGTACTATTTTCAGAAGAGCGCAGTTATAATATCTTTAGATAATTTGTTTTGATACATAATCTTGTGTGGTTTTTGTAATACATTTGTAATTTCTAAATTGAAATTTTGTATGAAATAAATCTCGAAATGTATTCCTGGTGATGATCGATGGTAGAACTTACTATTTGATATCATTCTACTATAGAAGTATGATATTTTAAAGATGCTTTCTGAAGCGGAACGTTTAAGCTTATTTTACCCTTGGAGAATATTGTCATTGTTAGTTTTGTCACTTTTAATAAATGAAGGTGCCATACTAAGTGGAGGTGCGGTCGCGCGGCAGGTGTTCCACCTGGTGCACCTGGAGTGCCCGGCGCAGGTGGAGGAGCGCGAGGCGCGCGACGACCCCGCCGCCAAGAAGCAACGGCCCTCGCCGCTGGCCGAGCCCGCCGCGCCGCCCGCGCCCCCGCCGCCGCCGCCGCCCGCCGCCGAGCGTTAGTCGCCTTCGATGTCCTATTGAATGCTCCGTACTTCAAGAAAAACTGAAAATTTAACTACACTTGATTAAACATTTTAGTACGAAGGGTGTGGCATGCAATTGAGCTAATCGTAAGGGTGGCGCGCGCGTTAGAAAGTAGTTACGCATACCTTCTAAATCGATAATCGGGATCGATAAAGTGCACGAGTTTTTGAGTCTCATGTAAAATTAATTTGATAAACTGTGTATATTTTTGTAAAAAAAGTTGCTGAGAAGATCAATAACATACCTCCCGCAGAGGCGGCGGGCGCGGGCGGCGCGGAGGCGCGCGCGCGCTCCCCGGCGGGCGAGGCGGGCGACGCGCGCGAGGAGGGCGCGGCGGCGCGGCGCGCGCTGCCGCCCGCGGAGACGGCCACCGAGGCCGCCGAGCGCTACGACGACTGACCGCGCCGCGCGCGCCGGCGCCGCGCCCGGCCGGCGCCGGGGCGGCGCGCGCGGCGCCCGCCCGGCGGCGGATTGCTCGCTCGACACTAGCTGTCATTTTTATGGAATTGTATTCTGCACGCGCATATGCACGTAGTCGTTTGCGATGTAAATTTAAAAGAGAAATTATAACACTACCTGTATACAATTCTTCGATCATACAATATCGAGCCGCTCCCTTGGCGACGCCGACGTAGGAAATATAGAACGTAGTAATTTAGTTCTATTCACCACAATACGAGCCGTGGGTGTCGTGCGTCGATATTCAGACATGTAAAGCGAACGAAAAAGTGCTTTAAGTTTGTGCTCGACGCCACGAAGGTAGCGCAATATAATATTGTAATGTACTTATGTATAATAAGTACAAGTGAAATGTCACTGAATATTAATCGCAACATTTCGTTGGCTCGTTCCTACACTCTATACATTCTCTTATGCTAATAGTGAGTTACGTACATGCTAGAATGTAACATTCTTTTATAATACCTGTAACCTATCTCGACGGAAGATTTGGATACAAAGTTCCGCCTAGTACTTAGAGCAATCATACAACAATGTTTAGTGTATTTGTCTTATTTCTCAGGAATACATAAAATTATAATGCATTATAAATGACAATAGAACAATAGGTTGTCAAATTCATTCTAACACAATTATACACAGTGCATCGGTGACACTGAAAATTATTTTTGTAACTTAAAATGTTCACAATTAAGCACAGATTGTGTCAAACTTCAGTTTGTTTTTAGGAGTATTTTATGTATAAGTCAGGTTGTGTAACATAACGCGTAGGCATGTCTCCGAGTGAGCTTATGTCATCATCTGAGCAGACATCTAATTGTTAAGCTTTGGTTCTTGGAATGTACCTACTTATATCTCCTTGGGGTTTTGTATATTTGCTACTGTAATAATGTAAGGCAATAACACTTATAACAACTTTGTAACTGTAAGTTTGTGTTTTCTAGTCTGTTGTCTGTATGGAGTGGTTATACATACATATATTTATCGTGTAGCATAAGTATAATATTTAAATATTGTTTTTAAACTATATCTTTGCTTGGACCTCACAGTCACTGTAGAGTAATGAGATAGGAACGAACAGACTCCACAGGAACCTATCTCGTCTCCACCAAGCGCAGCCCGCGCCGGTCCCGCGCCGGCGCGGGCGGCGCCCGAGCTATAGCGTTGAGGTTGTTACTACGAGTACTATCCAGTCTGTTGGTAATCGAATGTGTAGTCTCTATACTTAGCAACATTTTTGCTCACTCTATGTAATCTATTATAATTAGTAAGCGATAATGTTTTGTTACAGTTACGTAATGATCGTAAGTTTTAAGGCAGTGTGATGCTTGTTATTTTAATCGAGCTTCGATTAGATGAAAATGTGGAACTTCTTACGTTTTTGTTCAAATTTCTACATATTAGTACTAGTATCTCTTAACACACAACTTCATTATAATCGGTGTCTTAATCAATATGTTAGTTAAATAAGCGTAAGTTAACATTTTATCTAATCAGATGTTGGTTATGTAAGTTTTTTGTTGAAATTATTATTTTAGGTTGGGAAAGATTTTTTAAGAATGTTACAATGTAGTGCTCGCACCGAGCGGCCGTCGCGACGAAAGAGACTGAACTACTGAGAACATTTATACATTTATTATTATTGTATCATCACGTCAGGTTCGCCACGGAGGAGGCAGCGGGCACCAAGTGCCACGTTGCTGTCCCCAGATCTGATGTGCTGCTTATACATGCATCACTATCGTAGCCGCACGCTGGTTTTATAAATTGAGATAAAATGACAGTAAAATGTATTTCTTGAATTATAAATATTTTTGTGCCGCTTATTTACATTTAAGATAACTGTGGAGGTTGAGTTGTGTTACACAATGTTTATGATCAGCAAACAATATTGACAAGATTTAAACATTGTGTGCATATCTGTCATAGCGTACGCAGGGGACGCGTCCATGGCCCCGCTCTAATGCAGCACATCCCAATTATAACTCGCAGAAGTTAACTAGGCACCTCGCTGTCGAAGGCGGGACCGCATTCCTCGCAAGAGCTAAGTTGATTTCTGCGTGTTGTGTGTAATATCGGAAGTCCGAATAGAAATATCGAATGATTGTTATCTGTTGTGTTGCTGAAAAGTGAATGTCAGGACGGCTCTGTAGGCTCAAAGGAAACTGGAAATTAAAGGTCTGTGATAGCGAGAGTCCGCGCGAGCCGCGCGCTCGGTGCGGCTGGAGATTATTTAAACTTTTGACTAATTGTATTGTTTAGAGATAAGGCATAGATAATGCAGCTTTCAATACGTTTTAATAAAAGTAATTACATCACATAACCGGTTTTTTATTGCAGACAGGTAGATATGCCAATCCTTATTTTTTGCGTGTTTTTGAAACAGTTATTGTTTACCTATCGTTAGGCTGGTTACAAAGGGCTGACTTAATGCCTGACCAAATTTGATCACCGGAAACTAATCACAATTTGAAATTTGCTTCATTATAAATATCCAGGCTCCGGATCGTCCGAGCCATATGTACGAAGTTACCAGTCGTCCATATTACTACATCTTGAAGCAGCTCCACGCAGCGCGCCAAGTCTACTCTACTTACTGTAATGGCATGACGCTAAGTTAGGCAGTCGTGTGGCCCGTTGTTCTTCAAACGTGACAGGTATATAAATCAGTGAGTTACATAGTTGCACACCACTTCCGGGGTCTAGAATACGAATACCTGATACCTCGACTTTAAGAGCTATGTACTTCTTTAAAACTATCAGTAAGGTACATTAATCGCTATAAAGGTGTAGAAAATCCCATGTTTTCAAATAACAAAAAAATTGCGAAACGCTAATTGAGAGTAGGAAATTTCTCTCGAAAACGAACACTGACGCTTTTCTAGTGTGATAGGCTACGGGATCCCATGTCCAGAAGCCTGTGCTATACGGGTTGACGATAACAGCGGTGACAAAAAAAAACAAATGCGTTTTTTGTCAGAGTCGTTTTATTGTCATTCACAAGTGCATTCGCTAGTTTCTACACGCTACCCATTACATTCAGAACACGCTGCACGCGGCGCGGCGCGGCCGTGCGGCGCGGCCCGCGCGGCGCGTCACTACGAGGCAACCAGCCCTTTACACTGCGTGTAAGTAAATATTACAAGAAAAAACAAGAATAATAAATAATTAAACAAGAATTCAATTGTTGTTAAAAACAGTTGTGTTGCGGAATTATATTCAGAGTAATACAGTTGAGACAGAATCATGCAAAAGTATTTTTTTAAATCTAATTACGGAAAGAATAAAACAATATTAAATAATAAAGAACGACGCGTACGC
>DWTO01001548.1:0-15929 GCA_018244755.1 Jemadia pseudognetus
CGCTCCAACTGACGCGCCGCTCCGTCCGCCCCGCAGGCGTACACGAGCATCTGCGACCTGCTGATATTCTTCGCCGAGCACCTGGCCACGCTGCACAACCCGAGCGAGCCGGCCGTGCGCTCGCTGGTGTACGAGCCGAACGACGAGCTGTGCGATCTGCTCAACAACTTCATCCAGGAGTTCGTGTTCGTGCAGCAGAATTACGGTAACGCTCAACCGCTTTCGCGCGCCTCGCACCGTTCGACCGTCACCATCGCGACGCAACACACGGGCGCAATGTTTGGGGAGTTTATTGGCCAGTTAGTCATAACGACCACAAGTGCATATGTATATGTATAAATATGTACTTTCCAAGTTTGACGTATGTTTAGATGACAGTAATGTTTTCACGTAACTCACTTTGACCACACATGTTGCCCCGTGAATACACGTCACCATTTTCCAACATACCATTATACAGGTTCACATTCTATATATTTATTGAACTTTAGAACGTGATGAAAATTTATTTTATAATTTGTAAAAAGTCCAAATGAATTTAATGATATTTACATGTCCTAATTTAAATAACTGAAGTTCGATAAATAAATAGGCCTTGAATTAAACATGTAACAATTATCTTGTTTATAACGTTGTTACTTGTCTTTAAACAAGTTGCTTATTCTACAGGATACACATAGATGAATGTGATATAATTTTAATTGAAATAAAGATGATACACAATAGTCACAATATTTTATTGAAATTTCAATGACAGGAAATATAAAAATGTTTGTTAATATTTGTAGTGACGTATTTATTCTTCCGAAGTCAGTCACGCGTTGTGTTCATTTAATGTTTAGAAAATGTATGTTAATAAATGTCGTGTAAAGCCTTTGGCAGTATAAATTTATTTTTAGTGAAGTATGGGTTGTGGTTTCTAAAAGTTTTCTAAATTGGGCTACATGTCTGTTTTGAATGTAGAAGGGGTTGGTGCACATTCGGGTTGTGTGTTGTTTTAATGTTCCTTTCCCCCTCCGACGTTCGGATGACTTCCATTCGTCACAACTTTCAAAGTGCAATCGGACGGTTCAAATAAATAATAGTATAAACGGGCGTTCGATTGCACGAGTAGTCCGTAGTCACCACCGCGCGCCATCTCTAGCTACCCTCGACTTCACTGTTCCTCCACCGAGCCCTAGCATAGTGGAAGAGGACGATGAGAAAAAATATGCATTATTTTCGATCAACCCGAACGAGTAAACGGAAGTGATGATTTATTAAAGGCGTTGAAAGAACGCGGGTCGGGTCCTAGGGGCCGCGCGCCGCCGTCGGCCGCGCGCCGGCGGCTGGCGGGCGGCGCGTAACGGAGCGGTATGTTTGGTTGCATGTCACGCTCGGTGCGTGCGGCCGTCGCGTCGTGGCGCCCCGCCGGTAAGCCCGTTGCCTGCCTCGTTGCGCTCGCACTAGAGACGCCGGCGTATTTTACCTTAGTAATGGCGCGACGCCCGCGGCCGGCCGCGGCGCGAGCGCGGAGCCGCCCGCGCCAATAATGCATATTTTTGTCTCGCCGCCGAGCGCCCTCCGCGCGCGTCCCGCGCACTCCATGTGCGACCTCACCTAACATTACTAAGGGAAAATTGTCGCGCCCGCTTCGCCGATCCGAAACCGACGGCGACCCCTCCCGCCCGACGGTGCGATCCGCGTTCTCCCTTAGAGGGAACGTCTCGTCTAGAATGTACTCTCACGTTGAAGTCGGGTGACTCCGTTGCGAACAAGATTCGTCGCTGGCGGTCTCGGGTCGCATTTTTTAATTAACACACTTGAGGAGTTTTGTGAATTTGGAGCATGTTTTCTGCAGTTCATTACTATTATGTTTTGCGTTTTTTAACATACTGATGAAGTTCTTTCTTTCGACATGTATAATATATAGCGATGGCTTTGGGTGAGGTGTAGCGCCGCCGGCGGACCGAATAAAGCTTGGGGAGTGATGGACGCGCAGAAATCGCAATGCCGAAGGCTTTACTAAATTTCACCTAGTGTACCTATGTATCGACAAATATCTCCGCTACTAATCAACGTCATTGAAAAGAACATCATTCAACCGAGCTTCTTATTTTTGTGATTCGTAGCCACTTATTTAGTGATGCATGACTCATATTTAATTTAGCAGTAAGCCTAACGTGTGTGAGTGGGGCTGATTTACGGCGATTACGAGGAGCACCAAGCTGTGGCGGTTGGCAAGTGTTGGAGCTGATCGGTCGCGGTGAATCTGTTGATACGGGACGTACAAGTCTCCTCATTAATCGATAAAAAATTTAATTAGTCTTTGCATTAGACGTTCCAATTTGCGATTTTGTAATTTGCCTAAATGTGGCATTCACAGATCACTTGATAATCGAATATTGAGGTCTTCTCCATATCTCCCGCTTCGGTAGTTCGTAAAAAGTGAAATGGCAGTACCTTGTAAACGATTATCGGGAGCTTGTACGTCTGCCGTGCGGCTCGCGTCCATGGATTGGCGCTGGGGCAAGGCGGGGGCTGGGCGGGGGTGGCTGGAGGCGGGCCGGCCTCTGACGGTGCACGTGTTGCAGACGGTCAAGACGAGAGACGCATTGAGGAGCTGCACAAGAGACGCAACTTCCTGGCCGCCTACTGCAAGCTCATCGTGTACAACGTGGCGCCCATCCGCCGCGCCGCCGACGTCTTTAAACATTACATCAAGGTACCGACTTACATAAACCAGTTGTAATTCGAACATTATTAAGAAATACAATCGTTTTTATTGCTTTCCTCTATTACTTGATGAGTCCATTGCCTCTAGATTAATTCTGTACGATAAAGTGATTATAACCACTTGAAGTTACTTTTTCTGGGTATAAATAAAAAAATTAAATATATGAATCTGAGAAATATATGATTCTGGGAAATATATGGATCCTAACGGACTATACCCTACATTAAAAAAAAAATAACATAAGTTTCTTTCGGCAAATTTTTGACCTCCTCCCATATTTCTCACCAAATGGTTTCTGTTGGCGCATAGTATGTTGTGGGTATATTAATTAAATAACGAAGTTTTAGGCAACACTATTGAATCCATGTTATGAATCGCCTATATTGTATAGAGTTAATTAAATAGATACACATGAGTATGTATAAATGTTCCTGTACATTTGTAGTGCTACAATGATTACGGAGACATTATCAAGGCGACGCTGAGCAAGGCCCGCGAGATCAACAAGTTGAACTGTGCATTGACCATGGAGTTGGCGATGCAAGCGTTATTCAACGAGATGCTGGCCAAACATCCCGTCGGCCCGCACCGCCAGCTGCCCGAGTTCATCGAACTCAAGGTGGGTTACGAAAACTATATATGAAGATAGCTGTGACGAACGAAGCACCAAACTAGGTGATTACGTCAGCGAGCTATCGGGCATTCGGGCCAACGTTTGTATCACGAAGGTAAATTGCCTGCGTTTGCTCGTGCAGGAGTTGGCGAAACGATTTTCGGTGATGTTCGGGTTGGACGCCGTGAAGAACCGCGAAGCGCTAACTGCGCTGCATCGCGCCGGAGTGACCTTCGCCGCGCTCGAGTACAGCGCCGCCGCGCACGCGCCCTCCCCGCCACCACGGCTGCTCTTTCTCGAGCCGTTGTCCGAGTTTTCCAACCGCTTGCTGCGTCAAGACAAGCGCCACGTGCTCAAGGTAGGCGCTGCTCCGCCTGCCCCCGCCCTCCTCCGACGTCCACTCACGCTAACGTGTCGCGTGCTCTGTGTAGTTCCTCGAGACGAAGTTCAACCCCGCGATGCAGTGGGGCGAGGAGTGGGCGCCGCTGAGCGCGTACCGCGCGTCGCTGCTGACAGACGCGCCCGACGAGCGCCCGCCGCCCGCGCGCCGCTACGCGCGCCGCAATCGTAAGTACACAAACAGACTTTCCCACACTGTTCGTTGAACCCGCTCTCGCTTGTTATGTCGGTACCGCTGTTTAAAAATGACACTCGTTTATTCTTTTATTTGCCGGAAGATATCATTGTATGAGGTTAAGAGTGAATTTTTTGTTTATGTACGTTTTATTCGTTATCATGTTTATGTTTTTTATAACATGCGACTTTTTAACATAAAACACGAAATGATTCCCATCATTTAGCCTTTGCCTCGATGCTTATTCCTTGTAAAATTAAAAGTAATCTGTAAGTAATGACAGTCGGTACGAGATGAGCGGGCTTGGCAACGGACGGTAGTGGCGAGGGGCGGTGGTGTTGACAGTGTGATAACGTTCGGCAGGCGGGCACAACGAGGAGGAGGAGGGCGAGGAGAACGCGGACTCGGACCAGGAGCCCGGGTAAGCGTCGCGAGCTGCAGTAGTAGTGCGTACACGCCAGACCCGCGCGCCGCCCACGCAAGCACACACACACACACGCATACACTTTAACACACACCACGCGCCTGCGACGGCTCCCGCCGGTGTCGCGCCGAGAGCCCTTTCTGTGCATTGTATTCGAAGCATTCTTAAGTTAAACTTTTTGTCATAATGTGCTTAATTTATTCTCTATTTTTTCCTTTATTATTGGTAGCCCCTTTAATGCAATCGCTATATGAATAATCCCGGGAATGATCCTTAACTAAATGGAGGTGATCCACGATTCCACGGTCTTTTTTTAAAAAACGTCTTTTTTTAAAAAGTTGAATCGATGCGTGCTACGTTCTAATTAATTTTTCATTTGAATAATGATATAGCTAAAATGTTACAACGTACATAGTTTTTGTATTGTTTATCCGCACCGGCCGGTCGTACGCCACCGGGTTCAGTGCTGGTTATGTCATTGTTAGAAAACGTATTTTGTAATTTTGTAACGTAATGAGAATAAAAATACACATACATGCCACACATAGAGTTTATAGTGTTCATATGGGAAAGGAAACGTTCGAACACGAGCGGCCACATGTCGGGGCCCGCGCGGTGCGACGTGAGCGTTACTCTGCTCCTGCCTCTCGAAGGTCTCCTCATAGTGACGAATAGTTTCTTGAAGTGATCCGTAGGTCGTCGACGGTTTTAACTGCTTCGTCTAATTTATATTATATGTTACTGAAGTTAACTTACTTCACTATAAATTTTATTAACTAAACTTTAGTATTACGTTGAGCCAAACGAGGTGGCCTTCGAGATGATGTTTACTTAAGGTAGTGTATCGGTAAATAGGAATCGAGAATATTGACTCGTAGGCGGGCCGTTCCGGTATGATTGAAACGATTTGTTGATGTTAACTACACGAGTACACGTGTTAGCGTAGGTCGCGTGGCGACGCTCGCATGGCGACGCTCGCGTGCAGCTCGCTGCTGGGGTTCGACAACGGGACAGACTTAGATGTAACGTACAGACATGAGAGATCGGACCGACTACAACAATCGTAATAGGCTAATAATACATATCACGGTCAAGATAACATTTTTGATGAGCGTTGTCTTCTAGCACGCGCATACCGACGGGTCATAATGGGAGGGGCTAAAATAAATGGGCTAAATCTTCATAAACTTTTTTTAATTCAACACTGCAACGGGAATATTAAGGATGAATACTCCTCGTATAAAACAGGTTGTTTTAGGAAAATACAGAGATGTACCTAGGGGTCGCGATTACAAGTAAATGGGAGCTGCTTCGGTTATCATTAGAGAACAATAATTACAAAATTGTGACATGCAAATAGTGAACATACAACAACACTAGATATTTTTATAATATTCAGACAATATTGAAGTTTGCCACCCTCGTAGATCGGTTTCAAAGGTTAATATGCATTAATTTGACTATAGGTATCCAACTTAGCAGAGTCCACTCGTGCGGCATGTGCGCGGGTAAGGGGAAGTATAAACACAAGCAGTGTAATAGTGATGGCACAGATACCGTAGTGACTGTTAGCCTAACGCCTACAGCGCTATGAATTATTGCTTCATTTATTGCCGCTCCATTAAAATAGTAACGCGCGACAGATCAATCTTGAGATGGGTTGTGCAACATTCGTCGAGGCCATTGGCCGACAACTGCGCCACTGACGTATAATTTCTATACCTACATATTTTGAACTTAGCCGTCCTCATACAAAATTATTAGACATTTTAAATTTATTATTCTACTGACTAAATTAATGTATAATCTACTTAAGAATTGAAAGTCAATATTTAGAAATATACCCGTACCTTCAAAACGTATTCTCAAAACATAACTTAAGTGTTATCAAAGTGGCAGGAACACAGCCGTTATGAATATTGCGTGTTCTAAAAAGTAGCAGATATTGTCGGATACATCGTATATAATACGTGACCTATCGTCAGATTAGAGTCAAAGCGAGCTGCATGACCAATACGGTACACGTACGTACGTCTGTCGCTCGTATCGGGCGCCCGGGGCCGGGGGCCGGGGGCCGGGGGGCGGGGGCGGGGGCGCGGCGGCGCGCGCGTCGTTTTGTTACATCTGTTGGGCTTGTTTCATTTTGTACTTAGAATAAGATAATATTTTTATAATAAAAGGTGTTTATTATTATGTAAAGTATTTTATTTTAATTTTCTATACCTCTACTAACATTGTCTGGTTCGTCTGTGATACTTGAATGTCGTTTACCGTATCGCACACGTTATCGGGGTTGTTGCAATGTGCATTTAAAATATTGTCGTCGTGTTTGAAATGAAATTTTATTTAAAATAATTTTCATTTATTATGGACGCTTATTTTATTAATTACGGGTTTCTCGTACTTAATGCATTTAATACACGGCAATTGCAGTATTGGTCATTTGTGTTATCGGCTAGGAAAATAATTCAATTTGTGCTATGTGTAATTGACATATTTCGATAAACGCGTAAATTCAACGAATTTGAAATGTGTTGAATCCAGTAGTGAAACGGAAGTGTCTCTAGTAATGCGTTCTCTTCACAGAGAACGATGTAAAATGAATGAGGAAATTGTACTTCAATAGACATTAACACATTTAATTTAATCGCATTTTAATGCCATCAATTATAAATTTTTAAACTGTTTCTTAATACTTATATTAATTGATATTGAAGTATTCATGAAAGTTTGACAACTCATCCCTCGTCTTCGCGAGATCTATGACGCATTTTTTATTGTCAATTCTTGAATATTATTATTACTTTTGGTCTACTTTCTGTACTTTGAACATATCAATGTCTTTACTACTTTATCACGACAGGGCTTTACGTGCCCTTTTTTCAATGACACATTTTACGCTACATGCGCAGACTGTTTTATATGCATTTGTTATCAGACACAAGAAATGGCAATGTCTGGTCAAGGGACCTTCTCTACCGCGGCGCCCTACGCTCACGATGAAAATGTTTGTACTTTGTACCAAATTGCGCAATATGAAGTGTGGACTGCAAACGATCACACTACCTAAATTTAAATTCTAAATAACACATCTCAACCATTGTGAGTACACGACACGAACACACTACATATATGATACATTTTACAGGGTCACGATGAACGACATCCATAAGATTAACAGGTGTTGAATGTGTTGTTCAGTTTGAAACAGGTACATGTGTGCAGCGGCGCGGTAGTTCTGTTGCATGTTTGTGTCTCGCTTTACGTGTCGGTAGTGTTGGTGTCGGAACACGCGTCGTTACGACGAGGCAGGGGAGTACGAGGCAGTCCGCGTGTCGTCTCCATACGTAGTCCGGGCACGAGACGGCGCGCGGCCGCACGCGAGCGCACGCGAGCGCACGCGGAGGTCGCCTCGACCTTAATGCGGCCCTCGATGGAAATTTCCATTGCAATAACATTAACATGAATTGATTTGAATTAATATTTAATCGTATCCTTGTTATTTTAGTGAAGGTATACCTATAGTTGCAGAAGTGTGCGCCATCTGGTTTGAAAGCAAGTATACAGACGAAGCCCTCCATCCCAATATTCACATAAGGTGACAAACGAGCACGAGCTGCAGTGGCTACGTAACACTCGCGTGTTATTCATTGTAGTAAAAATACCGAGAGAAATAATTACGCGTAAGTAGAGTTGAGCTTACATCCGGGGGACACGGCGCGGAAAATCTATGTAGTTGCAGATTGACGCTTCATACCACCTACGTACCTCGGAATGTTTACGAAGGGAGTATCCACAATTTGTGACTATTGGGTCTCTTTACATTACGTTGGTTACCGATGGCTTTAGAAACATTATAAAGTTGAGAGAAGTTTATTCCTAATGTGATACTAGTTTAAGTTTGCATGTAGATTTTTATGTACCGTACTGAGGAGATGTTGAAACTTTAGATTTGTAACAATATTTCATGTTAAGCGTTATAGATGCACGATTTCAGTTTTTTGTTTTTTATATTGTAAGTTTTTTTAAATATTTTTTTTATTTTATTACTGAAAGGTATCGGCGGAGCTTCTCTCTTCCGGTAGTGCGGTAGAATAATAAGAAATTAGTCGGTTCTTGTATGATTACATAGATTCAAATAAGTTTATGTTAATGTGACAGGGGGGTGTACGAGTTCTCCCAACGTTCGGCCTCCGAGCCGCCGAGGACTCGCCGCGCGGCCGCCGCCTCCGCTGCCGCGCCTGCGCTAGCGCCTCACGCCGCCGGCGCCGCGCGCCCGCCCGCCATGCGCCGCCTGTCCGAGTCGGCAGCTGGCGGCGCTGAAGGCGCAGACGGGGCGGGCGGCGGGGCGGTCGACGGGGCGGGTGACGAGGCAGGCGGCGGAGCGCTCGCCGGGACGAGCGACGAGGCAGGCGGCGGGGCCTGTGACGAGGCAGCTGGCGGGGCGGTCGACGGGGCCGGCGGCGGGGCAGTCGACGGGGCGGTCGACGGGGCGTTCAACGAGGCGGGCGACGGGGCAGTCAACGAGGCAGTCAACGGAGCGGGCGACGGGGCGGGCGACGGGGCAGTCAACGGGGCGGGCAACGGGACAGGCGGTGAGGCGGTCGATAGGGCGAGCGACGGGGCGGGAGGCAGGGCGAGCGACGGGGCGGGAGGCAGGGCGGGAGGCAGGGCGGTTGACAGGGCGGGCGGCGAAGCTAGCGCTTTGCCGCGGCGTATACGGAAGCGCGCCCAGTCCTTCGACTCCGAAGATTCCGCAAACGAGGAGAAGGCGACGCAACACGAGGAGCAGAACGCAAAAATATCATCCAACTTCTCGGTCGCGACGAGCACCAAAAGAGGTCGAGTGAAACCTGTATTCCTGAAATTACGGAAACGTAACCTCCGAAACAGGTCTAACTCTAGCGACGAGGCCGAGACTCGTAAGAGAGCGATTCGGAAGAAGAGACTCAGTAGATACGCCTTTAATAGTCGGTAAGTAGCGCATATAGTGATCAATACATGTCATGTAATGTATGTTATTTCATATTCATGTAGGACGGTTCTTCACTTATTGACTTGTAATATGACTTATGAAACTTAATCTATATATTATATAATAGGTTTAGCTTTAGAACATTATGTAATATGACAAAAACAAGGAAAAGCAAACGAAATGAAATAACCAATAAATAATTAATATCCGAATACTTTTATGGACTGCATATCGGTCAATTTGACCTGACACGCACATGACATGTGTAGTGCAGAACGATCAGTTTGTCTCGACCTGCATATGTATATACTAAACGCTTGCGCAAATATTAACAGCAACTCATGGTAGAAATCATGAACATTGACGAGGCTTATTATGAATTATAAAAATAACGTAACAACATGTCTAAAAACATTTACGTCCTGCTTGTAATACTCCGAAGCGGTAGGCAGAGGAGTGAAGTACACTCCCATGACTCACCGATTATTTTCTATTTCCCGCCATTGAATATGAGGTGAGTCTATTGCAATGTTGCAATGATTAATTGCAAAGAAAAAATTGAGTCCGCTGATTATAAATTCGACATTTTTAACAAATAATTATTTGAATTCTACGTTATAAGATCATAACACAGTCCTAGTTTGTCCAGGGGTTGCGATTGAGAAAGAGGTCGTTTATTAGAATGAATATTTTTCAAATAAGGCGGGCAGCAGGTACGCATATCTCTCTATATCGGCTTATAATACGTATATTGTTTACAGAAGCAGCGATTCGTCGGGAGAAGCGTGGTCGCCTTGAGTGTATAACAACATGATGCGTGCGCGCTCTCACGGCGCACACGTTACAAATCAATCTATAGTTATAGTTAAACAAATCTATATGTAATTCTATTAAATAAATACTATATGAATGTATCTAGTCGTATTATAATATTATTTGTAGTCTCGGAAGAAGAAGTCTCCGAGTACATATGAGACAGCCCGTTCAGTTGGAATATGTAAGAGGGGCGCGCGGGCAGCGCAATGTTCGTGGTAGAGTAAAGATGTAGTATGAAACGACATTAAATATATTCAGACATGCACGTAGGATAGCTTCGCACATTTTCGATGTCAACCGTAGTCAATGAAGTGCCCCCTGTTAGTTTTAATGTATGATCGAATATTTTGAAGTGTCATCTATTAGTTGTTTTACTGTATTGTTCTATTACTTATTGTATGAATTGGTACGATTGTAAATTTACAATTAGTAATGTCAATATTATTTTCGTTTCTGAAACCAGTTTTATTAATAGTTAATTATTTCATGTAATAAAAAAGGATCTATGTTAGCATTGTAATATTCGGACGTCTTTGTGTTTATTTTAATAAAGATTACGGGGCAAATTGTGTCTTTTCTTTCAGGCCAACCTTGTTTATTTTTTTTTGGTTTTCTTACATTACAATCTATTGTAAGAGTCACTGATTCCGCTACCATTTGACTGATCAGCGTGAAAATATTAAATGATATAAGATGTTAAAATAGCAGTGATAAAAATAAATAGTTAATATAGCAATAAAAAAATAAAAAGCAGTGATAGCCTAGTGGTTCGAAATTCGACCTCTCACTCCGGGAGACCGGGTTCAAACTAGCGCGCACCTCTTAAAATGTGCGTTTTAAGTTTAAATATCACTTGCTATTGGATTTGTGTCCGGTGCATAGCAATAGGCTCACTACCTATTCCATAGTGGGACGTAGACGTAACTGGTGAAACGTGGGAGTGTACTACATACACTTTTCTGCCGACCTCTTCGGGGATAACAGGCGTGATGTTACGTACTTTCTAGCTGTATTTACTAGATACAATAACAAACAGTCAAATATATATAATGAAGACAAATATATATCAAAAATTCGAATAAAGTGTGTGACACCACTTATACAGGTGACACATTTTTTTGTACATGTTAAGTATTTGTCCTCATACATCAGTAATTCGTTAAGACGGTAATACTTGAGGTAATATAATAAACTTTTGGGTGAAGTAGTTAACGAGTTTAAAATATCAATTAAAACAAAGCTAAACCGAAAAGACTATTAGAAAATTGCAACTTTGAAATTTAAATTTTGTACTTTTCTGTATGAAGAGGATTATATTCCTGTTCACTTTGTTGCAATTCGTCATTAGATGGCACTGTACAGTTCAGTATAAGGCTGTACAGTATAAGGCTTTCAATTCGTCGTCATAGATGGAGCTATAATTTATTTTGTAGTATGGCTTATTACGTTATATATTTTCAGTATATTTTCTAAAGTACCTAGGTTACGCTCGAGTGACCGCACACTAAGCTATAAAATATATTTCACTCTTAACTGCTTACACATCTCGGTATAGTAAGGCATATTTCGGTATAGCAACAGGCTTATTATTGCGCTAGTAATGACTGCAAATATATACATTATAGTATAGCTAAAGTCTGCGACAATTTGCTACAATACATATTACAGCATAAAATATAGCGTCCTCTGTGAGATGACCTTAACGGGCCGTATCGAGCTGTCAGCGGGCGGTCAACACATGCATTGCCGCAGAGTTCTCTTATAAATTTTATAGTTCGTATTCACTCTTATTGTACTTTGTAATATCGCTTTATTGTTCGTGGGTTGTTTTCATCTGACCTGATCTGATAGGTAGGTATGTATTATAAGGAATTCATGACTTTTATCTTATAATCTCCTAAAGTAAACGTTACAATAGCAAGTTAAGAGGATAATGTGCCTATTATCATCAGGTTATGCAGAATCCTGAAGCGCGGTCACGGCGGCGATGGCTGACACATTTCCATGTTTCCTAACGTGGTGAGTACCTGTTGCTTAGAGCTGTAGGTAAGCAATATAAAAAGTCATTTGCAACGATGTAAAAAACTTCAATCATGAGCAAGGGGAATTCACTAGCGTGTTGCTAACTCGTCAGTGGGAAATATATTGAATCATTTTTATTTGCGTAAATATGGCGAAATATTTATGTCGTCACTGTGCTGAGATTTTTTTCAAGTAATTCCAAATTTTCATCAGCTACGGACCTAAGACTGACATTATTTGTGCATGAAGTAAAACACAGGTATAGGTATCTACATGTAATATGGAAAACTCGCTCCCTCTGGCCTTTAAACAATGAGACGACATTTCAAGTTTATTGCTCAATTAGACAATTATTTAATGTGTAAGTACTGGAGTACACGGAGTGCCTACTGTTTATTGAAAGTAAAGGAAATTTAATTTTTGTGTTGTTGTATTCATGTCCCACAATAGAATAGGCCGTGGACCTATTGCCGTAATCCTGGCTCCGAGCTACTATAAAAATTTGAACTAGAAATTCTAGTTAGAAAAATCCAATAGAACCGTCCCGGATTTGTACCCAGAATCCATTTGAAAAACAACTTGAAAGATATTTAGGTATTAATTTATACTTATACAGGTAGAGTCCCGTCGTAAACGGTCGCCGCCGACGGCTAGCGGCCTGGGCGGTGCGTGAAGCTGCGTGCCGCAATCCGCAACAAACCCGGTCGAAGATACAACAAACCTTCTAAACACGTGCCTAAGACGCACATTAGGGGCCCTCTACCTCCAGCAGTAGAGTATAATATGCCGATGCGATGGTGTGATGATGTGAGACGTTAGATCTTCCTCTACCTAACTGATTTGAGATAACATTGCGTAAGTTTAGGAAATGAAATGTAACTTGTTGGTGAGCCGTAAGATCTAAAATTTTGTAAGTGTTAGAATTAAGAATCCGTTCAAAGTGGTTGTAAGTACCTACTTGGTATTCATTGGCCAGTCTGATATCGATGGTATTCCTATTGCAGATGTTCTAAAAAGCGGTAGATATCTAGGGATTTCAAATTGTTGACTAAGATTTCCTTGCCTTAGAATGTAGCCACTCACTCCGGGGGTTCTGGGTTCAAATCTACATATGAGGGTGTTAACTATGAAAACTTTTTATTTTCTATAAAACACACATAATTGCAAGCATCTCACATACCATACACTTCGGTGGGTTCAACTGTAATCTAAGCTCGGATAGCGGGAGCGTGTAAATGTAATTGCACAAGTCGTTAGACAAGTGCGGCGGCGCGACGTGCGCAGGCGGCGGGGCGGGGCGCGCTCGATGCCGCCCACCGGCGTACACGCCTGCTCGTCGCCTGCGCTTTCTCGTTTTCCTATAAGGTTCACTTACGATCAAATACCATAGTTATAATAATTCATAATAAGTATCAGCATACTCTTGGATTTTTTACATAGATACAACTGTTACCTAATACAGGGATCGGAAAACGTTCTGACCTCTATGTGACATTGTACTGCCTTTCTTCGTGTATTCCGTTCAGAATTTTCCGTAGGAAAATTGAATATAAAGGTTATAATAATTACGTGGCAACAGCAAATGAAGTGAAATTCGGATAAACGACGTGGGGGTTGTGTTACTATGGATGCTGGGGTGTAGATATCGCGAGACGGCGGCGAAATAATGTACTTACGATATTAAATGAGGGCGCGGCGACGGTGGATCTTTGAACTTCACGTGCTCACAGCTGGAGTCGAGCAAACAATTTTTGTTAGCAACCTGTTTTGCACATGTTTAGGCAAGTTACAAACGAATAATCTATTAACACTATCGATTTCGCAAAGCGTGCACTGACAATAACTAAATTAAATATTTTTCCTTATGTATCTATAGGCTAGTCTGTTTCCGCTATTCGAAAGCTAACTACGCTCCTGCTGAAAGCTTTTTCAATATTCAAAAAGAATTGCGTCCTGACGATTATTTGAAAATTCGGACCGCGTTATATGGTCCGTTCCACGCGACTACACAATGTTTTACAAATGAAAACCAGACGGGTTTTTTTTAAACCCTCCATGCGGGAGGGAGGTGGTGAAGGCTCGTGCATTTCACTGCGGCCGGCCGGTTCTATTGAACCAATTTTGAATAAATGAAATTTGAATTTAAACACCACCTTGTTGGCTTTGACCTTGTGGGTCTCTAAGCCTTCATCGGATGCGCCCTCCTCTGAAGGCAGAGGAGGGGCTAGTTATCCCAGGGTAAAGATCGTAGAACTATCTGAATGATTTGACATTATCACATGAAAAGCTTTAAGTATTTTAATCAAACACATGGAAATAGCGATGTGGTATGCTTTAGCAATTATCCTACGTCACTATCATTATATCATCGGGTCATATCCATCACGAAGTAAGCAGAGGACACTGAATGTCGAATATTTCTATCATTATAAACCTGACTTGTTCTTTCTACGTTCACCACTCTTTCCCCATTCTATGTGATATCTCATTTGTTACATACCAACAATGCAATAGCGTTATTAAATAGTGTGTATTCGTAGTGATTGTTAGAGTGGAGATAGTTTGGCATAGCTTATGACAATCGAACGACACAACTTACGCGTTATTAGACAAAATGGAGTAAGTCGCCATCTTGTATTATCTGTACCATGTCTTCTCCCCGCAACATACCATTTGCGATCATTACACTCTCGGGAGTTGCAAGGTCGGAACATACGTTTGCAAGTTCTACAGGAAATATATATATTACTTTGCATTGTGTTATCCTTATTAATATTTTGTAGGAATGTTCTGTTTTAAGTGATGTACACATAGTTCGCTGTTGGCAGTGTTTTGTTGTAAAAATGTGTATTTGAATCTTGAATTCGATTGTTTGATGGGGATATTTTTGTTTTGCAATTGTTCCGTTTACTTTAGGCACGATTAAAAATTCGTTCCTTGTTAGAGTAATTGGTTGTGTAATATTTAACTATATAATAATGATTGTGTTTCGTTTATAGGTATAAGTTAATTTGTGGAACTGAAGCCTTTTCTATCTATGAATTGAATTGATGCTTATAATAGCAGCATAATTTTATTATTCGTTTCTTTCCTGTCTTTGCTCCTCTATCGAATTAGATTGCCTGTAATGTTAGATTTAATTTGAGTTATTAAAATGAATGAATAAATAAATAAAGCCTAAAGCGCTGTCTTTCAACGCCGGCGCATTGGCTACTGCTCGGGTGTTGCAAATGTCCACACGCGGCGGTGACCACTTACTATGAAGTGGCCAGTGTGCCTGTTTGCCAGGCTGAATAAAATAAAGCTAATTTTTTATAGAATATAATGAAATACAACTGAATTTATAAAAAACCTTATTTTTATGTCTACTTAGATAACTATATCATGTTCTAGATGAGATCTAAACATAAAATATGAATTTCCTTTATTATTTTACACATTCATAATTTAAATATCTAGTGCGATAGAAAAAATTGGAAGTCAAAGAGCAAACTAAAAACGATATTTTTTAATTTGTTTCACATCAACCTATGCCACCACCACCACCATCACCACCACCGCCACCACTATCACTACCACCACTACCACTATCACTACCACCACTACCACTATCACTACCACCACTACCACTACCACCACTACCACTACTACCACTACCACTACCACCACCACCACCACCACCACCACCACCACTACTACCACCACCACCACCACCACCACCTATTCCATAGTAGGACGTAAACGTAACTGGTGAAACGTGGGGGGGTTCTGCATTCCTCTGCCTACCTC
>DWTO01001549.1:0-15925 GCA_018244755.1 Jemadia pseudognetus
TCGAAAATGACAAAAAACGTACGTAACATCACACCTGTAATCCCCGAAGAGGTAGGCAGAGGAATGTATTACACTCCCACGATACACCAGTTACGTTTACATCGCATTATGGATTAGGTGGTGAGCCTATTGCCTTACATCGGGCACATTACCAGACTTCGAGCCACTACTAGAAAATAAATTAGAAAAATCCAGTAGTGCCCGAGCCGGGATTTGAACCCAGGATCTCCCGATCGGCAATCGCGGTTGCAACCAACACGACCAACGAGGCAGTCAAATATAAAGCTTAAACAATATCTTTGTTATATACCTATGTTTATCGCAATATGTTTATTTTAAATGCCAAGTCAAGTGTCGAAGGCAGGCAAAATAACAAAAAAAAAAGTTTTTATTGAGCATGTATAGGGCGTATAGTTGATGAAATTATTTCATTAGGGTATGATGCTTGCCCTCGTAACTCACTTTCGAAATTACTTGCCGTAAAAGCAAGTAGAATATAAAAGTGGAAAAAGTAATTTGAGAAACGAGACCGCATCCGACTCGGTTCATTGGATCTCGATAGGGATCTTGTTTCATCATCGACTAATAACGACTGATAATGAGATTGGTATCTTCAGATAGATCTCGAGATATAGCTGCCTGATTATCAGTTCTCTCTCGCGATTGCTTTATTCCAATATAAAATTAAGTATATTTGTATTATCTGCGAATTTATTTGATAATATCCAAAATAAATTTATCTTTATTTATCCCCGCTGTCGCCTTCGGTTACGGTTTCGTTACTTCTGTATATTGTAGTAAATGATGTGTTGATTGAATTAATTAATGTATTTTGCTGGAATGCCACAAGTGATTGCAATGAAATAATAGACGTATTTTTATAAAAAGAATACAGCAAACACAAACGTCTATTGTTATAAGCCACTTATCCATCGTAAAACCGCAGCTTATGGTTAGCGTAATATAGCGTATAGCGTAATATAGCGTAATAAAATCACTGACATCGTAAATATAATTTTATACAAGACAATATTAGCATATGAATGTGCATGTTTTTTTATTATTTAAAATTAGTAACCGCGTGTGGTAATAAAATGTTTTTACTTCACCCATTATCGTAGATCAATGTAAGGTGAAAGGCACATAGATGGGCATACTCATGTATGAAAGAGAAAAAAGAAATAAAAACATACGTTCACATACTTACAACAAGTATGTCCGACGATTATAAATATTATATAAGTCTTGTTGTGTACACAGTACCTGTCAGTAAGTGAACGTAACGTATTCGTCTAGTTATTGTTATGTACCACTGGGCATACAACTTTTGATACCGGAGTGGATGTGTAAAAAGTGATGAATATAGAAAAAGCATGACAGGTCTGTAATATACTTGACACTCAATCCTTTCAATACACTTGGATTGATCATAAAATAATTTTGGGAAAAATGTATAGTTACATTATTAAACGGACATTATTTATTGATGCAAACCATATTTATTTTATATTAATGCAATGAAACTAAAAGAAAACCTCGTGTTGTTAATTATAAAATAAATAAGAAAATTATCAGTGCGTTCATTTAAAATTCAACTCTGATCACAGAAACGGTTAACCTACATTATACATATAATTCTACAACTTATACCATTTCCACATTCATTATCTTGGTCATTAATTACTTTTTATGTTTCAGCATAGGGTTAATGCTTTCTAGAGAACATGAATAGTATATTAATTAGCTTCTATTACAAATTCGTATGAATTAGAATCTTTTTGGTCATAATGTGTTATCTGTCATCAGACGTGTATATTCTGTAGTTTTTAACTTATAAATAACGTGATTTCACGTTTGTAATCCCAGAGGTAGGCAGAGGAGTGTAGTACACTCCCACGTTTCACAAGTTACGTTTGCGTTCCACTATGGAATAGGTTGTGAAACCTTTGCCATATATCGTGCACATTTTCAGACTCGGAGTCACTGCTAGAAAATTTTAATTACAAAGATCTGGTAATTAATACCTGACGTGGGATTTGAATCCAGAACCTTTAAATCGGCAGTCGCGCTTGGAACGAACACGACCATCGAGGCAATCAACAACGAGGTAGGCAACGTGTTTTACTTATAAATAGGTTTAAAAGTCAAATAATGCCAAGAGTTCTCTAACTCATCCTGAAAATAAGAGTATGTAAGTACATATAAGTAATAAGTAAGTATGTCAATAATAATGTATGGTAAAGTAACAAAAACAATGTAACCCAATAAATACAATCAGGTTATAAAATACATGGTTATGTATGCTAAATTTTTTATTTGGTTAGTTTCGTTCATTTCTAACTCAGTTCCAGTCAATCAAGGGTTAGAGGGGGTTATTGGATGAACGTGTGCCGTGGGCCTTTTGACCTCGACTCATAGGTAGTGATGCAACGTGCACTGACCCTAATGAATGAATGAATGGACGAATGAATGAATAATTCGTTCCTGTATGAGTACAATTGGATGGTATTACGTAATTGATTGTCGCTTTTAATATGAATAAAGATAGCGTGCAATGGCTATTAATATTATTATTCCAATCTAACAAAAACTTATTTTTTAATACAATCAATTTGATTCGTCCAATTTATATAATTACTCAATTCTTAATACATACAAACTTTGATATTAACGCACTCAAGGCGGTATGAAATTATCAAGATATTTCAGTAAAATCATATTTTATCGTGTTAATTGAATAACAATACCTACTTAATACGCATAGTTATAATGTTATCAGAGCCACAGGTGTACATCAAATTTCAGTTTAATCGCATATCATTAAACGAGATGAACGGGTTCCTACGTATATAAAAATTAAAAATGATTTTATATTAGAATATCAACACTTTGCGTCAGTAAAATTTAAATAAAATGCTTTAGTACTCATCAAAAAGGGATTAGACATGATTGCGCGGTTTTCAGCGAGCTAAATTGATAAGACACTAAATAAAACATCAATGGGGCACAATGCAGGCGCACCGCGGCGAGACAAGAGCTGGCGCGGCGCCAACTGGAAACCTGACATTTTTATCTTTAAATAAAGAACACACAGCTTTCACAACTCTAATATGAAAAGAAAACACTTTTATTCAAGTTTCATTGGTATGTTTATTACCATTGATTGCTTCGTTAGTCGAGTGGCTGCACGCGGGAATACCGATCGAGAGACCCCGGGTTCGATACCCTAGTTAGATGTTATTGGGTTTTTCTAATTTCAATTTTCCAGTATTAGCAGGGAATTTGGTTTTTTGTGAGATGGATAAGTTCCCTCAGACATCTATAATGGGAAGCAAACCAGGACTGGTGAATCGAAGGAGTGTAACACTCCACTGCGTACCCATTTGGGGAAATGCAGGCGTTATGTTATGTTCATTACGTACCTCTTCGCAATGAATCCATCATTCGTTATACTGTCTCTTCTCTCTATATAATTTAGAACTATTTTTACCATGTAACGTTAGTTAATGATGCAATTAACTGGTCTCACTTCACGGCAATGAGTGTGCAATCCGACGTGATTACATTTTTACGGCGTTCTTACTAAATACGTATATACACTTCAATCAATATTAGATAGTATGCTTCTATTTGAAGAATTGTATAAAAGAAATGTGCCAATATTGTATGATTGACGAGTTCACTTAGTGGTTGGTGAACCTGACTGTTGAGTCGGAGGCCGTGGGTTCGGTTCCCACCAGGGAGACATATTTGTGTGTTCTGCACCAGTATTGGTACTAACTGGATATAAGACTATGTAAGTATTATATATAAGCATGAATTATGTAGTATACCAGCCGTCTTCTTACCATATCATACATATTCCTACATTGTGATCAGATGGCCGTATGTGGAGACGTCTCAAGAATTACTAAATGCTTCGTTCTTAGCAGCGAGTAAATTAGAATGGAAGAGTAATTATAATAATGATTCTGTCACTACATGTTCTCTTACAAAATGTACGTATACGTACACGTTTTATTAATATTTTATGCGCATATAAATTGACTGTAATTATCTGTTCGCGAACTGAGCGTCCAACAGGTGTCTAGTGTAAACAGTGCCAGTAGTGGAGCAAATAGCCCGCGGCGTCCAGCTAAACGGCGTATTGTTCGCTGTCTGGACCATTTCGGACACAATTCGGCGTGTTTTGCACTGGAAATACGTACGCGATATCACATGTTGACGGTATTAAATTATATTTGCGCATATATTAATTTTGAATACACGGTGAGAATAAAGAAAGTTATGTTTTTTTAAAATCTTCATCTACATTTGTTAACAAGAATTGAAGAATTTCCGTGAATGACCATATCACGTATTTGCCTGGAAGTCCTATAACTGGTTTTATTAAGCAATAAAGGTAAATGCAGATCGTTGCAATTATTCAATCCTCGAAGAGGTAGACAGAGGAATACACTCCCACGTTTCACCAGTTACATTTACGTTCCACTATGTAATAAGTGGTAAGCTTATTGCCTTATACCGGGCATTAATTCAAACCCCGAGCCACTACAAGAAATTTTAACTGGAACATTCAGCACTACCCGACTAGAGACTTGAACCCAAGATCTGATTTTTGTTTGTAAAATAATGAATTTCGAAATTGGCGATAAGTATTCATTGAGTTCAGTTGCGAAATAAAATCTGATTAAGAAGCAAAGTTTCATATGACCTCAGAAATAACAGTATAAGTATTAGTACAAGGGGTTTCATTGGAGTTTGTATTACTGCAAGTAAAGTCATTTGTGCTAGTTCGCTTATAGTGAAGTACCCTCATTTAACTGCGGCGAATGGAACTTCTTAATCCTCGTGGGATGGTATCAGTAGACAGGTTGGTTTTAATATCCGGTTAACATCAGGTGTAAGGTTAATGCGTATTTATTTACTATTAAGTTTAGTTCTCACTTAATTTTTATTATAATATATCACCGTTTCTATTCGCCTTTCCTCTGTTTCATAAACGTTATGTAACACCCAAATTATATAAATTATCCGGTATTTACATAATTTACAACTTTATTAGATTGTCCCAACTTACATTTGCCCATCGTCGCCATCTGTGGTGTTAATTCTTCTCATTTTGAAAAGTGCTCTGATTTGATGACGACATTACACTATCGCCTGAAAGTCAATAATTGCAATGTATATTTTGGTAATATTGCAATGAAAATATTCTGCAAAGTAATCTCTTGTATTCTTCAATAAGTATGTCGAGATTTGCTGAAGCTATGTATTTTTGGAAGGCTGCCAACGCTTGCACAATTTTGCGGGAATACATTTTAACGCTGATCAAGTCAAAACATTTTTATGTATTACCGCGTAACACTATTACAATACAGCAGGTATCACGTGTACATACATAATACGTACATAGATACATATGTATTTCCGTCCGAGTAATGGCTTTTAATTATTATTTGCAGTAACAATTCGCTTACCTAAGACTTAATTATAATTATTCAACGTAAATGCTGAAACGTGCGAGTTTACTAAACTCCTCTGCCTACATCTTCGGGGATTACAGGTGTACAGATTTCGTTAGGTTTCTTTTTACTCAATGTTCATTTACAGTTTCATTAAAATGTAGTTCTCATGACGCTAAGCGTATTAGTGTGGGAACTAGAAACAATTGTATCTTTTTAATTACATTAACAGCTTATGATTTACTGTTGGGTTGTATCTTTCTTATTAATTACAGTATATAATATATTGTTAGTAGCAGATTAATTAATACTTTCTTATTGTTGGAAAGAAAAAAATTTGAAGAGAATTATAGTGTGTGAGTTACTGATAAAACTGTAATGATGGTAATAAAAAAATTAAATATTGTAATGTTTATATAACTGCTGCTGCCTTTGGACCCACTGTATATTCTAACAGTCACTAAGTTGATTGATGAAAAGTATTGTTAAGAACTTCCACTCTTTAAATTAGGTTTAGCATTAAGTGTGAATAAACAATAAATATATTCAATTTACATTTTACATTTGTTTCGATTAGCGTATGGCAGTATAATGATGCACCGCATGACCGCCTAGCGAGGGGATAGTGGGAGAAAATTCTTCGTGATGTATATGTCCAGGAATGAATTAAGAAACGCTGATGACAACAATGAGTATTGTCATTATTTGTATCTTTATTTTAAGCTCATTAAAACTCATTTACTTACTACTTGAATCTGAAATTACGTATGAAAAACAGCATACAGATCATTTACAATCCTAAATGAAGCCACCCGGTCGATACGATAAGGGTATTTTATGGGCGTGAACTCGTGAAATTCACCACTTGTATGTTCTCAAGTTTATACGGTCCGGCGTACAACAAAGTTGTGATAATATGTTAGCTGTTACTACCTTAATGGCTCTTCGCGGGAAATAGGAAGAAAATAAATAAAGGACTGTATACAATGTTTTATATTTTAATAATAAACGTATATTCACACGAGTAATTCTCGAAGAGGTAGGCAGAGGTGTGTAAGTTTCAACAGTTATTTTTACATCACACTATGGAATAATAAATGGTGAGCCTATTGCTATACATCGGGATTTTTAATGATAATAATATGAATGTATTGTGACATGTCAAATCTTAAACTGAGCATCAAGAAAGTTTCTGCTGTATAACCTGGCGACTGCTAAACTACATATAGACATAGGTATACATATGTATGTTTTTTACACCCAGACTCAAAACAAATACTCTCTTGATAAAATCGGTTAGAATCTGGCTAACAGGTGAGCTAGAAATCGCCGAGGCCTATAGATATTCAGAACTTCATACTAGTGGTCATTAAGTTAAAGAGTATAACACTTAAGTAAGAACTATAAGAAAGATACTAGTAAGAAAACTAAGAAATACCCTTTTGATGCTTTTAAATTGAAAAGTAACAAAAATTCTTTAATTTCCTTTGCGAGCGATTTATACTGTCAATTAAACATAAATTATAAATAAAATGAAAGCGTGGGTATAAATAAAATAAAATCCATATCGTAAAAAAACTTTAATCTCAATTACACCCACACACACCCACGCATGTGCGTATGGCACACACGACACACTATTACACCTGATTAGTTTGAATCGTACAATTTTAGGGGCTTTACAGAATAGACTTATAATATATACCTGTTCCTTCATACATATTAGGTTGTTGTATGAAATTATTTATTTTACTTAAGCTGTTATAAATTTGTCATTCTGAAAAAGGTGGTAACTGAGTTTATTGTAAGTTAATATCATAAAATACGTAATTTCGCCGCAAATGCCAGAAGGCCAGTCTGTCTATCGCGCCATTTCGAATTTCACGCGATATAGTAATCAATGTGTTTTCCTAAATCGTTCATTTTATAAGAAAAAAAACGTATTCTCGCTTTTTACTTCAGCGGTCTAACCCAGGCGGTCGCTGGGTGATTGAGTAATGTTTCGAATAACTTATCATGACGGAATCGTTATTTTTCTTTGGACATACATTGTATATCTATTGCGTGCAAACTTTTGTTTGTGAGGTATGCAAAACATGTATATAGTAGAAATTCGTTGTTTACATTTCGAGACTGTTTTACCGTATACTTTTTGGGAACCACAATGACTTATTAAAATACGTATATTAAATTCCCCTTTATACTTTATTTAGTACGTCGCTCTAAAACAATTGTGTACAGTTAAGCGTATATACTTAAGTGTCATTGATGTAAAAAAAACTCAGTACATAACTATTATATCTTGGCCAAATAGAGTCAGAGGAGTAACGAGTCTACGCAATTGGCGTATATATATAATATGAATGAATGAGACTAATGAATGAAGAAGCGTCAGGTCGATGAGGATGTCTGTTACTTTGAACTCTCTGCCTACCCCTTGAGGAACCAGGCATGATGATATAACAGTTTAATAACAGTCGGTTACAGAAAAAAAAATTCATTCCATTCTCTCTCTCATAAATTGGCGAAGTTATTTGACACGTAGACAAGCGTCGCGTACGAAACGTTACAATACGATTCGTGGCGACCACGTCGCGTGTCGAATGTATTCGGTGTCCCGAAAAGTTCGTTCGTGTCGGTTCCTCCGAATTTGTGTCCCGCGTTTTTTATTAACTATCGCTAAATAAAAATCCGTTTGCGTTCTTATAATAAAATATCAGATTGTAATTTTGTAACATGCTACTTAACTAATCGCTCTTTATGTCCGAGTATAAATAAAATGGTTGGTTTCATACGTTTTTAGTATTTAAACACTTTAAGAACAGCCATGTTCGTCAACCGAGCGTTGGCAAACTCGGCAAGCTTTTACACAACTGAATGGAGAACTTTTGTGCAGGTTTCCCCACGATGTTCTTTTTCACCATTAAGACAAATGATGTTATAAAACGCATGTAATTTTTTCAGGTAGAAAATTGACTTGAGGAAGCCCAAAACAAATCGAAGTGGCGTATCTTGGTGTCGGAGGCCAAGTCTCATTTCGGGTCGTCGCGCCATCTTAGTTAGTGAGTTAGTTAATTTTGAAAAGATAAAGTGTGTGCCAGCATTGAAACTCTCAGAATGGGTAGCCAGAATCCTAAAGCATTAGGAATCTTTGATTGCAATCTTCGAAATAGAAAATAACTTGCGTTTGTTTTTCCAAGAGAAAGCCTTAGCGAGCATTGGTACATTTAGATTGACTTAAATAATAGGATATCTAGTAGGGTACTACTTATATTGATTCTTATATGAGTAGTGATATGAAAATGATATTTTCATTTGACACAATGACACATACTCGTATGACGCCCTTCACCTACATTCAACAATCTTTTCGTACACCACAAAATGTCTGCAAATGTAAAATGAAACACCATAATATTTCAAATACGGTTAATGACAAAATGCAAACATTATTTAATATTTTATCACGAAAATGTATACGTGTTCAAATTACAAAAAAGTCCCAAGGCTTCAAAGAAGTACAAGAGTACTGACATTTTAATTTGCGAGAGTTATGTCTTCACTGGAACAAAGAAACAGGGAGGGAAATAAGAATATAGAAGTATTATGCGCAATCGTAAAAAATAATAATATCCTTGGACTGCTAGAAAGCTCATTACCGGACGACCGAGCTTAACAAATGTAAGCAGAAACATTCCGTTTTATGTTTCTCATTCGTGCCTTTATATTCCTACATGTATAGCTTAATATCGCGCCTGTATTTCCCGGACAGGGTAGGCAGAGGAGAATAGTACACTCTCTCTAGTAAAACAGTTAAGTTACCGTTGCTTGGATTTTAGGAACATCATTTGCACGACTATATCGACAAGTATCAATAATTAATCAGCCATTTTGATGTTAGTAATAATTAAAAATATTGAACGACTTGAAACTAAATCTATATAGATAAATATAAATTGGAGTGTCTGTTTGTAATATTAAAATAACCAGTTTTCACTGAATGCATAATATGTCTAAGTATAATTTTTTAAAATTTTTGTTTGTCTCTTTGTCTGCCTGGTTGTTCCGGCTAATCTCTGGAAATGCTGGACCGATTTTGACTGGAATTTCATTGGCCAATAGCTGATGTGATAAGGAGTAATTTCGACTACTTACATTTTAGAATTTTTTAATTCCACGCGGACGATATCGCGAGCACAGCTCGTAAGTTTTATATAAGTATTTGTGTTATGTACATGTGTATGTGTGGCGAATTTTTATGTATTATAAATTTTTTTTTATTAAGAATTAAGAGCGAACATTTTTATATATTATGTTACAATATAAAACGCATGGTTTTGGAAAGTAATCCCTCGTTGGCCATAACGAAGCTCCCTCACTAATTTATTTACTCGGAATACACATAGGAGGTGATTTTTAATCAGCAATTTATAAGGTTCGCAAAGTTTTATGCTGTATGTTCGGGTTAAAGTCAATTTTTATCAGTTTTCCTAATCAATACACAAAAAATTCTGAAATGACTTCCGATATGTCAACTGAAATTTTGAAATGAACATCGCATAAAAATGCTGTTCTATTGTATTCGCAATTTAGAACGTGACGTTTTACGTGTAAACGTTGGTGGTGCATTGCAGCAACGGTTTCAACGATTAGAACGGTGTGATTAAAAGTGTCGAAGAAAATATCCTAAGGAGAGCTGATAAGTGCGTCTTTCATGGTCATCATACTCAATCATTTCATACATCGTTGGACACAGGTCTTAAAATTGAAATAAGGCCAAGCCTGACACGCTGGCTACGGAATGTATAAAATTAGAATTAAATATGATTTATGCCGACTTGCACTTCAGTATTTGAGCACACAGGACCTACTAAGTAGGAGGATATACTTTTAACCACTACACTATCACGGCTATGCGTAGTTGTTATCTGCATATATAAAGTACTCATAAACTCATAAATTCTAGTAGTATGGAATTAAACATTAAATTCTTAACGATTCATAATACAATTTTTGATACGATTCGCCAGTTCAAAATAAAGTAAGATTAATTCGATCTCTCACTTTCGTTATGTGAACATCAGGCGTCATATATAATTCAGTACGTAATGTTAGGTTCGCGTGGGAACGCGTCATGCTCAAACAGTAATTGACTTATCAATCTTAAACTTCTTGCCGATATAAATAAAAGCTTTTGGGTTCGTCTTAGAACTGGATGTTACAAATCTAAATATAAAGACTTATAAGTAACCTGTAACATCGCGTTTGTAATCCCCAAAGACGTATCTAGAGAGGTCAAATCGCTAAGAAAATCGTTTATACTATAATAACATTTGTCTGAAAGATAAACTTTTAAATTTAAACCGTTTTTAAATTATACAATCTTACGATTTCATACATATTTCAATTACGGTGTTCTTGGACACAGAGTTAAGTATTTATAAGGAGCAATTTCAAAACAGGAAATAATTTCGCAGATGTAAAAAGAAAGGGATCGCAGTAAAACGCTAGCATTATCATGCAATATATTATTTTTCTTGCAAGAAATGAATCTTTTATTAAATTGCTGAGCTCATTCAATAATACAATTGCTTGAATATGCTCCAAGAAGATTGCCAGAATTTTAGTTAAGTAAGATACATTACATGAAAATCTTGTTAGCTTTTGTTATGTTCGTGTATGAAGTGATGAGACACCGTGTTATTGTGTCTGACTGACTCTTTGTCTGTTTTAAAGTGAAAGATGCAAAAAGAATGTTTATACTTGAGTGCGTTTACTGATACATAGTTACTTCTAGATTAAGTAAAATCGAATTAATAGATTTCTAATTAATTGTCCACGCAATAAATTGTAATAATTTTAATTATGTCTTTGTATGACTGCCTCGTTGGTCGTGTTGGTTGCAAGTGCGACTACCGATCGAGAGGTCCTGGGTTTAATTCTCCGCGACGGGCATTACAAAATTTTTCTAATTTAGATTTGATAGTAGTTACTTGGAGTCTGGATATGTTTCCGGTGTATGGCAATACGCTTACTACCTATTCCATAGAGGGACGTTAACGTAACTAGTGAAACGTGGTAGTATTCTACAGTCCTCTGCCTAGCTCTTCGGGGATTACAGGCGTGATGTTACGTTCTTTGAAATATATACAGAACTATATATTATGCCTGGCTTTTAATATATAAAAAACATATACCTACGTTTTATACGCTTATATAAATTAAATGTTTAATAATTAATTATCAATACAACAATGTTCATATATTATATTTTTTTATAAACAGTTTGAATTTTTCTTTGCTAGATACATTAATTCTGCTGTGAATATTTTTTTTTACCTGGATGTATTATTTCTCGTTTTAAAGAAGAGAATGTAATATGGATAATGGATGTATATGGATAATAATAAACAGTGTGAATAAATAATTTTCCTCCGTTCGGGTTTGTGGACCGCCATTATTTGCGACTTACATTATCTGTGGTCTGCTTAATTGATCGCAACGCGTTTATACCCGAAGCCGATGATTATTAATGTCAATTTGAATTTTAGATTCTCTGTACTACGAGCTTTGAAACTCTCTTGTATAGGGCGAGGATTTATTCCGCTTAAACTTTGTCTGTTTATACTCGTATTACTTATAAAAAGGTTTGCGTTTAAGAACTATTAAATCATCTGTGCATATTTTGAAATTGGAATCAAATCCGGTTTGCCGCGATGGTTTGTGTTCGATTTTAAATTATGAATTTGGAATCGAATAGTCGTTCATTTATTTTATGTGTGAATATTGTGTTATGAGTGGTTTATTTTATATCTGTTGCAGTTTGCGGTTTCCGTGCGTGTTTCTTGTATTATTAATTTATTGCTACCGTTTTATATGATTCGAAAACTATTTAGATTTTTTCTAATGTATACAACCGTCATACGCAGCCTTGTGCTTGAGTAATCATTTTATAATTTTCATCACTATTATACATTTCGTTTAGAATTCTTTAAGAACATTTTGAATAATAATAATAATAATAATTTGAATAAAAATAATAATAATATCTTTCAAAACAATGTACACTGAACATAAGTTAAATTGAACCACTTTCGGTTCAAACTGCAAAGTAAAAATTAGATACCGTTACATGTAAATTGCGAATGTACTAGAGAATTGTCCATGGGATAACTTAATAATATTTCATGGCAGAGCAAGCGGAAAGCATCCATAAAATATACGTTAGCATGATTACAAGGGGCATTTGGGAAAGGATACATCGTCTATAGACAATATTAACAATTTCCATCGAGCGCCCGGCCGGCCATTTTGTCACGTTCTATGGAATAAAAAGGGTGTTGGTGTGTTCTGGAAGGTTCTCGGGCTTATTATGTGGGTCCCGTGGGTTAACATGCGCACATCCGGCGCGCCGGGATGGCGAACTAACTGAATAACATTGTCGGGACGTACGGACGGGCTGTTCCTCTTGTTCCTTATCACGTACTTTCGTTTTCGTTATTCCTAGTTAAAATTGATTTCTGAAGCCATTTCTATTGGCGGGGCACCTGTTTGCTTCGTTGTTTCGTGAAATATTTGAAAGTCTGTTCGTGTGTCGTTTTTACTTATGTCTGTTTACATACACATCATCAGCCTTTTTCAGTCCATTCCTGGACATGTACAGACTACTTTTAAGGGGGTCATTGTCCGTAAAAGCTACGCTGGGCTTTCGGGTTAGAGAAATAGACATTCGATATAGTTGGCATTTTATATGTTATGACGTGCTCAAAGTTATGATGCGTTTGTAGATTATATCAATTTGTAAGGTTAAGGAACGCCAAGCGATAACAAAATTTGGATGGGTGACCGTACTGACCGTCATTGGCAAATTTCTACGATTGCTTCCACCCTTTATAAGGCACTTTGAACGGTCGGTTCTAATTACTATCCTTAGGTAACAATCAATTTACGATAGACCTTAAAGGCGGTAAAGAAAAGCGACACATGCATTCGTAACAACCAAAGAACTCCCCCAATCCCCTTTACAAAGTGGTTGACCATATTCATAGTTTATACAAGAACAGTTGTAAAAGAGATTCGTATCAAGCAGTAGATAGTACCAAGCTATCCTTAAGGACTTTGCGGGATGTTTACCATGAAGAGTCTGACACATTGTTATCAATAGAACATTAACTTTTGTTTAACGAGTAGTATAACAGGTTTTTTTTTGTTTTTCCGAAGTACAACTATATATATAACAGCCAGTAAAATACGATAATTGTTTTTTTGTTCTATTTAAAGGAATACGATATTAATTCACTGGATAGAAGTATTTCCTTCATCGGAACATACACTGGAGAGCGGGTGTTTGTCCGGCTACCGGCTCGTCCAATTGGGTAGCATTACTAATTTGTTAATTGAAGTATTACTGAGATTTATACAACATTTGTAACTGGAATGATAGTATACCACGAATGTGAATTTTGATCATAATTAATGTTACAACCCGCTAAAGCGTAGCGCTACGGTACTTAGCACTTAGTTATTTGTGTGATAAGATTATGATTTAATCAATGATTGAAGAGAGGAAACATGATGTGGAGCACAAGCAGAATTTGCAAGGAATAATTAAATAATATAAGTTTAATAAGATTCCTTTTTTGATTTCCCCAGCGGTCGCTGCAGAATCGATTTTAACAATGGTATCAAGATACATTTGGGAGTTGGGAAGCCTGTTAAAAGCAAGCAATTACTCCATGTTCCGCTATTCTTCATTTCATTTCCTTGTCGTCGGTTCTGTTTGATCGTATAATTGTTCTGACCAGATTTTTTTTTCATTTATGTAACAATACATTCGGACCGGATACATGCAATCTGATAAAGAAATGCTGCAAAGGCGAATCGGTGCTTAAAATTGGTGTAAAAAGTTCGTTTGTGAACAACGGTTTCAAGTGTCACAAAGGGCGCGAAGACTAAACGAATAAAGGTTTCAGAGAGCGTGGGGTGTGCGGGGTACGCGGGGCGCGGGGGGCGAGCGGCGCCCAGAGCGAAGCGCGCGACTGCGGCGGGCGAACGCCGCGACGAGCCAACCAACCCGCCGCTGCCTCTCCTGTAGAGAAAACATCACACCTGGTGTGCAAATTCTGTGTGAAAAAATGTCTTTTGATTAGTTTAGTGAATCGCGCGTGGTCTAGACGCCTGTTGCGTCCGTCCGCAACGTTTCCCGCCATCTCCAACTCATTGTAACTTGCAAGGCCGCGCCTTTTTCGGTTTTCGTCACGTTTGTGGTAAGTAAGATTTTCTTTTGTTGTAATATTAGATGAGTTCAAGCCGCCGTGCCTATAGCACTAACCGCGGAACGATCGGGCCGCGAACAGTAATTACTTATTATGTAACAAATGGAAAAGTTTTCTAACGTTCTTTAAGTTTTGAACTGTTGGAGACCGTTACATTTTCATGTATTCTTAGTATTCATCAACAGTTACATCTAAATGTAAACCAAGGCTTAAGCCTAGAATTGGTTTTAATATTAACTGTCTATTGTACTAATCTAAAGTTTGATGAGATGATAGGTAATTATAGTACGATTTAATACAGAACCGTAACAAATTAATTGATGAGCACTTTTTACTGCGTATTGGGAAAACGATATTTTATTCAACAAAAGGAAACAATACAAAAAAAGACCAATTGCTCCCTACGAATTAAAAAAAAAACCTACTTAATACGATGCGAGCCTAGTACCTAAATGTAATCCGTTTGCTAGTTAGGGTGGTACGGCATATTTCGTAGCTAGAATTCAACGAGGTTCCATGCCTCCGCCGAGATTAGACCTTTGTTTGAACTTGTTAAAACTTCGCAATGCTCCATACATTACATGATATTGTACAGGTTGCGAAAGACGAAACGTTGGATGAAAAACGGTAATAATTTATACCGAATATCCGTCGTCATATTTCGCTATCATTCAAAGGAAGCCATTAATGGCGTTAATGTTAATCGTCATTCAGAGACGATGGGATAAAATAAATTGGATGAAAAAGCTTATATTATATTTTCGTACATACGAGTATATAACATTTTTCGGCACTTTTCTTCCAGTTTACTATTAATAAGAATATTTAATGTAAAAAACGTAACATCCATTGTATCTGACATTGATTTGCGTAACTATTTTCACATAACAGATTTCGTATTGAATTACGTAATGAGGTGTTAGAGATTAGGTGATATTTAAAACTCTTGTGTTTGGTATGTTTTATATAAGCTTTGTGTCCGGAAATAATGGAGTGGAATCTAGAATTACGTCATTTTACATTATAAATAGTTATGATATATCAAAAAAAATTCGCAGAATTTCCAATAAGAACTTGATATGACTAAATCAGAATTAATTATCACACCTGTATATGTATAAGTAATTGAGAAATTGATATGTAATATTACTCTTGCTAAAATAGAAAGGAAGATATTGATTTAAT
>DWTO01001550.1:0-15922 GCA_018244755.1 Jemadia pseudognetus
GTAGGCAGAGGAATGCAGAACACTCCCACATTTCACCAGTTACGTTTAGGTCCCACTATGGAATAGGTGGTGAGCCTATTGCCATGCATCGGGCATATCTAGACTCCGAACCACTACTAGAAAATCTTGAAATACTAATTAATATGAAAACGAGACATTTTGAAAGGGCACGTTCATTTAATATACTGCATGGTTACAATATATCTCAGGGATTCATATAAATGTACCTGTTATATTTAAGCGAACATAATTATATTAAACAAACATTTTCAACTGCCGCACATCGAACTGATTACCTATCAGCATACTGGCGGTACCAACGTTACTAAGGCCTTGGTGCCCATTTCTCCCGTAGTTAACAAAGTTGAACTAACAGTTTCATCAAAAGTGGCCACGCATGTCAATAACCACAGCGTATAGATGTACTCTGCAATCAGCAGGGGTGTGGTATGGAGTTGCCTAATTACACGCCCGGGGGTAACGTATACGTAATTGAGACGTTACTTATCGGGTTTCAACCAACCCCTCACCCGCCCGATCTAATTCAACTGAGACAGCAAAGTTCATGTTACAATATAAGCTTATTGTTGACATCATTGGATAACGGAATTAAGTTAAATTTTCAGAAGTGCAGAACAGTTATTTCGAAGTGTTATTTCGTACAAGCCCATACCCGCGACTTCGTGTGCGACGTTTATGATATTACCATTAAATTTTATTTATGTATAGAAAAGAAAACAGAAAATATTGAGGGCAAGAATATATTTTGTCATCAAACGATTGCAGTCTACTGCTAGTAACAATTGCAGTCTGCTGCAAGTAACCTTACGCCTGTAACACCCGAAGACGTAGGCAGATTAATGTAGTACAATACTACGTTTCATTAGTTACATTTACGTCCTCATATTGAATAGGTGGAGAGCATATTCCACACACTGGGCACATTTCTACTACAAAGTAGTTCCCGACACGATATTTAAAACCAAAACCTCCAACTAACAAAACCAACGAAGCAGTTAAGGGTTTTGGCTATAATCTAAAATCACACCTCATATTGGGTAGTGGCTGCAGATCGAACACAATGAAATAAGTAAATGAGATATATTGAATATCAAAAGAAGACTTACAATCCTGTAATATATTGCGCTGAATTTCCACGACACCGTGACTCCATTAATACTTTGGAACGCTTCATACGTTAGATGTTCCCACCACACTCTCAAGCGCAATAAAACCAAACGACTACTACCTCACATAAACAAATAAAAAAAAATAAAAAAAGTAACTTCACGCCTGTAATCCCCGAAGAGGTAGGCAGAAGAACGCAGAACCACTCCCACGTTTCACCAGTTACTTTTACTTTTACATAAACAAATAATGCAATATAAAGCAGCATGATTTTGAACTAGCACCCTAGACAGTTTCGACCACTTGCAATTACATTGTAAATAAACTAAGGTAAACAGAAACTGTCCAACTGGAACCATTTGGCACCTATCGCAGGGCAGACTGCCAGATTCATAAGTTAGATCGTTGGTTCCACAGCCGGAGCCATAATCTGTATATCCACATCAGAATCATAAGCGTGCAACTAAATTCCACATTCCACATATTTCAACTGGGAGTCAAACAATGTTGTCTTTCATAAGGCATTGCTAACATACATACTCACTAAACTAAAACGCCAATTATTTCAGGATTATAATGCGAGAGAACATAACACGAGTAGATTTGTTAAGGAGAATTAAGCTGTACTCGCAATAATGACAATGTTACAGTTAAACCGCGGTGCGACTTGGTGCATTTGCAACAAAAGCCTGTGTAGCGTTAGTTCACTAACAATAGCTATTTAAGTAGGTACGAGCACGACGCGGCTATCTCCGCATTAACATAATACAGATATAGGGTAATGAGTCCGCGCACGCCACTGCGGCCCATGCTTAGCCCACTTTTATTAGCTAATTTCGATTTTAGTAACGCCTTTTAGCCGCCATTCGCGTACCAACAGCGACGCCGTCATATCCGTCAGCATGTCGATACCTCACGAATACATTGATAGGCGGTGTAGAAAAACATCCAACACGTGCGTTTTGCCCACTCGGTCTTCAGATGCAACTGTAGCTTTTACTAATATAGATACATATGTGAATGCAAGATATTTAGTTCTCCACAAACCCTACCTTATCCGACTTATATACACATATATGTGTATTATGTGATACGATATAACAATATGAATATACGTTGTCCCTAAATAATTAATCTTTAAAAGTGTTAGTAGACGAGCTATATAGATATCATCATCATCATCAGCCTATTACATCACGTCTGTAATCCCGAAGAGGTAGGCAGAGGAATGTAAAACACTCCAACATTTTACCAGTCACGTTTAAAAATTTAGATTCTTATTTATAAACAGCGTAACAGATGATATGAATACAGCTGCTATATTTAGATCTTTCCCCTCAGATCAAGCAGCAAATACAACAACAAGAATTGTTCAAACTTTACCTTCATACTCGTAAGGTTTATATATTCAAGTGCATCACAGCGTCACTAATATTTGCTGAGCACACAAGACCCCAAGCTACTGACAATCTATGTTAATGTTCCAACAACTTCACTATACAGAGACTAACATTTCATTAATATTATATAGCTACGATCTTACATACAAGAAGCAAATGAACGAAGAGGAACAACTGTACATGACAGTATGAGTCATCGAAAATTAAAGACAAGTTCGCTTACAAAAACATACCTAATATTGAATTACACTATTAGCATTTTAAACAACATCGCCTAGAATTGTTATACTAGTGAGAAAAATAATTTTCTATACTATAGTGCGAAAAGCTGCAGGCAGATACTGGATGCCGCAAGCTGAGGACGGAGCGCGATGGCGCTCTTTGAGGGAGGCCTATGTCCAGCAGTGGACTGAGATAGGCTGATGATGATAATATGATGATGACTCACTATACTATACCCTGTACTATACTATACTAAACTCTGTACTGCACTATACTATACTGACTGTTTAACACTATGTGTATAGTAGTATATACTCTTAGTTTGTGGTAGTTTTTGAATAGTATCACACACACCAGCTCACACAAACGCGTTCGTCAGTATAAGTCCACGTATTCGCGAATGCTTCCTCATAAATTATATATTATGGCAGTTTTGATTATAATAAAAAGAACACCGAAAGATGACAAACGTTAGGCAAAAAAAAGATCTAAAAACGAATAATGCGACTGATATACAAGAACATACTAGTCAAAATTAAATATTTGTTTTCCATAATGAATGATTTCTAATTTAAGTAAAACGTCCCTACAAACGAACAAGTAGCTTCTAACAAAAGTCTCAAGGCTACCGTTATATTACGAGCACACACAGAGACAAAAGTTGCTTGTAATAAGCAACAACACGCCACCATTTTTCAAGCAAGCTTACGGGCTTAGTGTCGTCGCTTTATTAAAAACCTTTGGGGGTGAAAGGGCTGAAAAACGTATAATAGCGTCTTCAGTCGTAACCCGTTAGCCGTAAGCCTATCTTTTCGATTTAATCAATCACTTGTTCCTATATTGTTATATAAGTTTTATCCAGTGTTATAAGTTTTGTATTTCACATTCCTCATGCTAAATTTTATGCCACACTAAATTATATAAAATTCAATATACATAACTGTTATGTAACATAATTAGATATCTAGATAAATCTAGTGTTCTAATCCGAGTGAGAAAATTTAGACAGAAATAGAAGTTATACATATATGTTATATACATGAGAAGAGCTGAGATTTATATAAAATGTTTCCACACTCAATGCATGAAGGGATGCTTAGGTTTTTTACTTCAAACTTGTGTATAATTTCAAGACACTGGAGACTGCGCTTGACGCCCGCCCGAGAGATGTGTTAATTTAAACCAAAAAGACATGAGTAACCTCTTATGTGCATGTCTTTTCTGTATATACATATTACTTTTTTCCGGAATTACTTAATAATCGATTTTTTTTTATTTCTTCAATCTTAAACACTCCCTGGAAGCCTGATTCTTAAGATATAGATGTCAGTTTCGTTAAATCGAAAAATATTACCCTTAGATGCTTAATGTCACCGTACCAGTCGATCGGATAGACAGTTTATAGTCGAATTTTAGGCTAGATTACATGTTTTAGGTTTAGACATGTTCTGTACCTAGTCACTAATTAAAGATAATTCTCAATTTCCTCTACGTTAAGTTAAAAAATCAACATAATGAAAGGCGTTCAAACAAGAATGGTTATCACTTAATGACAAACTCATAACAAGTCATAACTTCAAAATGACAACCAATTATAACAAAAAACGAAAGCTGGAAATCTCGGGAAAGTTTTAACCAACTCTGTTCCGAGAAATATAGCAGAAGTTTCGCTTAAAATCTTCAAACAATATTTTTTTCCATAACGTAATAAATTCCAGTACAATGGGGCAGCTTTGTCATGTTTAAAACAGGGTAACTTTTTACAACGCACAGTCGCCAATATTTTAGAAAGGAAGTATTTGTTAGAGACACTTGAGAGAGATACCTTTGAAAGATACAATACTTTTAAATAATTTATTTAAAGATTTGCCCCTCCATCAAGCACATTATACACCAACAATTGTTTGTTAACTATCCGTTTAACATCGCCTACCGCAAACCTCTGGGGTTCTTAGATATACCGCGATAATATTATTTCTATCTCTCTTAATTCTTTATCTATATCTAAAACTTTATCTGAGTGCCAGTAAAGATATCACTTGCAATATTAGATCTATGGACAATTTTAGGACAACCCTAAGTCTCATTAAAAATTATGGAACGACATCATAATTTAAGACGTCAAGGAATATCGATTGTTGCACAGACTGTTCACATAATTGTCAATTTAGTCGCTTAGTGTCTTGAACATTGTGTATCGTAATGTCTGCTATCTCCCTGTACAGTTGACATACCGTATTGTGTTCTCACGAAGCTAATTAGTTGAACTAATTCTAAGTGTCTCCGCTGATGATTCAGCTAATTGTCTACACTAATAGGTGTTGTTTAATAATAGGATCTGTTTGTGGACCATTAAAATATATAAACTGTACTATTTTTTAGGTGGTGTGACGACACTAAATAAGGCAGCTGGTTTCTTATGGCCCAAGACTCGTAGCGTCGGTTAGGAGAGGTCTGTCATCGATGTCTATTGGAAACCTAAAAGTGATTAAAAGGTGAGATTTCAGCAAACTATCCATATGTCTGCAAATTACCTCAAAATGGTATAGTAGAGTAAGCACCAGGTCTTTCAAAACTTAAAAAGGATTTTAATCAAAGTATTTATAATGGAAAAATTAATACGTAATACATATAGTCATGCCAAAGAAAGTAAAACATGTTTCTCTAATTCATGAGTTGAATAGAACTAATAATTTCGAAACCATTAATGCACTTTTAAAATATGAACCACACAAAAAATTGTTTGAGGTTAAAGTGAAAACGCCAGTCTCCGGCCAAGCGACGAATTCATGTTCTCTCCCATAACCCTTTGCGTACTTTTTCTCCGACACATTATCTCCCGCGAAAAACAATACAACGACAGAGACAGATCGGCTCATTCTACGCTAATTACATCTGCTAATGGGCGCAAAAGCCGGGAATTTGTTTACGCCAAATTGACTGAGCTCAACAAAGCTGTTGAATAATGGATTTCTTGGGATTAAAAGTACAACTGATTACTATTACACTACCTGCATAAAAGTCATAAACATAGAGAGAAATACAAAACTGGTGCGAATCGTTAACTTATGCCTCCGACAACATAAACGTCCAGTTGGCCTTACAAGTCTTCTGTGCCTTTTATCATTAATTCAATGTCTATAATAACTTCATATTTACCAGATTCATGTCTGTGTACTTTGTTTTGTAACATTAAAACATTACTTGAATCAATCAATTGTATTGGGTTCAATTACGGATGTAGTCGTACCATTTACAGTATTGCCTTGGTTCGGAGGAACTATGAAAACAACCCATGTTAAAGATGATATGGCAACTCACACTTGATTGAAAATTCGATACAAAATTGAAACAAAATTGAGATGTAATCGATTTGAACATTTTAATTTATCTTTGCAGCTAATGCCGGTACCCTCCACTTTTAAATATCAAGCAGTTTCACCAAGATTAACTCTTTCGTAGTCTTCTTAGTTCACTTAGTTTAATTAATATTTCAGTCTCCGCTTCCGCTTCGCTTCCAACGGATTATCATAAATCTCAACTTGTAGTAGACTATAGACATTAATCAATAATCTTCAATCGTCGATATTGCAATACAAATATTTGTTGAGCCCTTTTGCTCATTCAGCTACATTTGGAAAGTTAGTAAAACACATGACTTTACCAAAACAAACAGAGTATCCTCTAGTTCTGAATTTGTATAGGCGAGCAAAATGGCAAATCCGTCTATCGGCAGCAAACAATCCCGATAAATATTGGCATTTAGCACTGAATCAATTTTTCGGTGCTCTGTAAAAATTCCCAAATCAATATGTAAATAGTTTTATCAAGTCATTCTAAAGTTTAACTTAATGTTAAAGTCAATGTTCCATGGAAAACCGCCTACCTAAAAAAAAAAAGATAAATTCATGTAAATAAAATATTTTTAGTTTCAACTAAAAATATTTGTTTTACCTATACATTGCTCAATTCAATGTTCAGTGTTATGATTGGAAAAAATAATATTAAATACACATTTCGAACTTTACGATAGTAATTGCATTACTGCTATATTGTTATTATTGTAATATAACTATTTTAATACTAACATTTGACTCCTAAGTGTTTTACTGGCACCCTACCTCTAGAATCAGACAGACCCGTATAGTCTAGTCCCTTCTTTGTCATTATTTGGAAATATGTAGGTCACTGCTGAGCTAGTGTCGGGTAGAAACTGAAATTCAATTTTGTCTGAGATTTTCACGCGGTTTTGGATCCAATTTCTTGGGGCAGATGTTCTTTGACTGATATACGAGCAAATTGAAATATGAGCTGCTCCAATTCAACTTCATAATTCGTAAAGATTGAATCGCTATTCGCAATGTCTACGGCGAAATGAAAAGACATGATTTCCTTTGTTTTTGTGTCATTACCAATTATTTATATGTAAAATATTATATTTTAATCTTGAAATAAATCTTTTTTCATAAAACAAATTCATGGAATATATTCGCCGGTTTGCAGAATATGTACGAATCGATAACACCTTTCGAACTCAAATAAAAATGGATATCTCCAAAGATTCCTTCTGAATAATAACTGGGTTTACATTAATATTGCAAAAGATTTAACTTTTCCATTCTTCTATGGTAATGGATGGAAAGAATCTGTTGAATCTTTGATGTCTGATATTTTATTCGAAGAATTACTTTGTCCTGTAAAGTTACGTTGATAAGTTGGTTGGGATTATATCCTATATACATACTTTAACTTGCTAAAAAGTTTAAAATGTTGTCTTGAACATTATTCCCAGGGCTACTGACCAAAAACCGTCGCATATACATTTAGTTTAATTGATTTTATTTAATGGCAGACGGCTTACTTTCCCATTTCTACAAGATAAATAAATTTTGATATCTCGAAGCATAGGTGCCGATTCCCAACGACTAGTGGGACAATATATCACCGCCGCATCACAGATGTCATCATCGTTCATTGATAAAAAGAAAGTTGAATGACGGAATATAGCTATAATACTTATAAGGACAAAACGGAGAATCTTCGCTAAATTACATCGGACAATAAAGCTGTAAGTATTGTTATAAAAGCTCTATCTGTAACCTCCAATTTGGTTGTATCTTCTTGATAAGTTGAATGAATGATGACTATGTTTGAAATATAAATAAATTAATCTTAACATTGATTTTAACGATAACACCGATTGTTTATTTTATCCGTCGTAATAACATAAGAATACTAACCAACAATACAATCAATGAAACGGTAATCACGTCACATAAAACAAAGCTATAGCACAATGAAAACGATGCAAATGGAGCAATAACTGCCCAACGTACGTATGTACTAGAATGTTCAATATTTAATTTCATATCTCCCATATTGCCGGCCGCGACCTTGCGCGACGGATACGTGCTAATCTCCCGGTGTTTGTGATAAAATAATGCTATATTCCGAATATAATATTTTGTGGAACGACAGACGCATAAAAATGAACCAAATTCTCAAGAACGAAACACGAATTCATTGATTAACCAGAAAATTATGAGACAAAGGAAACAAAATGATACATCAATGACAAATATAAACGGCGTTCAATACAATTGAACCAGCTCGAAATCTCTGACCTACCGTTGCTTTCCTATATAAAAAACGGTTAAAGGAACTACATATAAGAGATTTTTAGCTTTCTAGTTAGTTGTTCTATATAATCTGTACTTTTTAACTCTCAATAAAAATACGTTACAAAAAAACAATATGTAAAACACAAAAAGCTATAGATATGAAAAAAATCACTTATACATACTTATTACAGGGCGCACCATATGCGATACACGAGATCTATCTCAAATAAGTATACATAAATATATCACTTATAAATACTAACAAACCGTAATCCATATATAATGTCGTGAATATCTAAACAATAAAGTCGTCTCACAGCTCGTTTACTACGTGTTTGTAGTAAAATCCGATATCGCGCTGTTTTTAGCCAAAACATTCAACATATCGATTGGTTTATTAACCTTTATCTTTATTTATGTCGTAATAAGTTTCGCGATAATGATCCATTGAAGAATAAAAATATAGTCAAGTTAAATTATATTTTAAAAGTCAAATAGCCATATGTATGTATGAGATGAAGCATGACTGGCAATTGTCCCCAACGCAAATACAAATAAGAGTTTCCTAATGGGTGAAAACAAATAAAGCTACCCTAAAACGGGAACAACTCAATCTTTTTTCTCTCTTCCCTTCAGTTCTTCAAGTGTTCGCTAGTCACGAACAACTAAACACACTTGTGAATCCACAGACAACATCCGAAGGACGCGAACTCTCAACGTATCAGAGTAAAGTCATTAATCAACACGAACTGGTACACCTCAACGCAAACTGCTTCACTCCAAACTCTGACCAGACATTAATTAAAAGAACAAAATATCGTATTAAAGTTTGGCAATGTAAAAGTTTCATCTAAATATTTTTGTTATAATAAATATTTTGCCTCAAAATATTTCTTATTAAAAATATCTAACTTGGTAGAGATTTCATAATAAAACTGCCAAAACCATCTGGGTAGGTATGGTGGATATCTTTTTTGAACACACAGCAGCGATAAACGAAATTATTCAGTGTGAATGATGTGGTGAGCACGTAATCGTAGTAGTATTCCAAAGGCTTGAATAAATTGTTCAACGTTGATTGATAACATTTACTACGTTGAAAGCGGCAGTCAGATTAAATGAGCACAGACCTGAATCAACGTAAAACCTCAGAGTGTATGAAATACAAGTACGTTAAGACGCGTACAAGCGACGTCATTAATCAACCCCAACCGGGGCACTTCTAGTCGCAACTCAAATGGCCTGTTCGCTCAGGGCTCATTAGACGAGCTTCAAGAACGGACTTGGATAAGAAATGGTACCTAAGTCAGTAGAAGCGAAAAACATTTTTGTAAGCAAACGGAAAGGCACTTTATATTTGTTGATGTTTCACAAAATGGCAAATGAGATGAATATCCATCGACACCGACACACCAAAGTCGTTTAAACAAAGTTGTTAGGTAAATGCGAATATATATAATATAATATACTAAAAGCTTGCGAAATGCTGAAAATTGTATAGGGGCAGTTACCATTGAAAATATACAAATGAAAAGCGGTAAAAGGCAGACACACGAAAACGACGTTAAAGTGAATAGCGATATCCGGATGCGCTGACTGGCTCGCCATTCATGTTTTTCACCGCGAAGAAGAAATAAAGGAGATAACGTTCAATCTAATTTCAAGCCATGCCTCAACTCAACTCGAGAACCTTTCACGAAACTTCCTCGTGTACATTTCTTTCTATCAACCGACGTTTTATATTAAAATTACACACGTATAAATCATTCTGAAGACAACGATTTACCGTTAGTCTCGGAAATATTCCAAAACATATTTCAATTCTATAAGATTGATGCCACTAGGGGTATTTGTGAGCCACCGAAAATGTATTTGTATAACTCGATAAACAAGAACTTAATTATTTCCGAGATTAATGAAAGGAAATGGCTGATAAAAGCGTTTCGTACAAATGGGAGAGATCGAGCGATATATTCTTAGCTACTTTTATTATATTAATATTTTCTACTATTGCTTTTATTACAGCGTTTTTCCAAAGTTAGAATATAGAAGAGAGGAATAATAAAATCTAAGTACTATATTCTGTTGCAACATCTCTTTTAAAATGTTGCATCTTGGTAATGTTTTGGTCCGGCAATCTATCAGCAGCATAATCATGACATACCATCGGATAAATTTAGTGTTTTACTGTTATTTCACTTACAACATTATTTGTTTGCATGGACGAAATAAACGTTTTTCTATTTCTTTTTTAATCTATTTCTTACACAGTTGTAAAAGAAAAAGTTCCAATGCATTGTAAAACCTTAAACATAATATTAATCAAAGTGTAAAAATTGAAATGGCGAAGGGTACATGAAAGTAATACATTTTAACCACATCTAACAACATTCGTTTGAAATAAAGGAGACCTATTGAAGCAGAAATGAGTAACAGTGTGCATTGTGCACATGAACGGGAACTCGAATTTCCAACTGAGAGTAATTAATTAGTGATCATCGGCCGATCAGAGAAGTTCATTAGGCAGATTCACTAACTCGAGGAATACATTGTACAATCGGTCGCATCGTAACATTACTAATTAGCGGTTACACATTTAGATGATATTGTTTAATGTGCAACAACGTTAACGAACCGCTTTTTATATAGGACTAGCAAACTCATTTGAGCGACCTTTAATGTGGGTAGAGGCAGAATATTCTTACTCGACTAATGACAGAACCATGGCTTAATTGACAGCGCTATGGCCTAGATGGCAGCAGTACCGTCTTCACCCAACCTAGCTAACACGGAAGTCCCGCAGGGCCTGCCCAAGGGCCTCCGTTACTGACACTATGAAAAAATTCGTTGATGAAAAATGATCCGCGTTGTTGGAAAAGTGTTATGTTTAAAAATATAATTATATAAGCCTATAGTCGGAAAAATTTAAGGAAATTACAAATAATCGGTTCTACTCTGAGCGCGGGAGAGCTACGATTGGTTTAACATAATACTGTTGAATGTTACTTAAGGTTGACAACCTCTTTCGTTAGCTCATTAACATATAACCTTCGGTTACAGCACCGCTAGTCTCGTGTTTTCGTTAGGCACAATAGCCGCTGTACTAACTGAAATGTTTTCAATACTTCCAACGTTCGAACGCTAAACTGCCGCACGCAATAGCCATATCAAATCTCGTTACATTACGATAAGTGTCAAATAAACATGTTCGGTTTTTAATGGTGGACGTAATCATAGTTTTTCAAGTGTGAAGTTCTTTGCATGAACAAGGGTCCTTTCAAACGAACCGGCTGGCAAAGTCAAGTAAATTTTGGTCGCATTTAAAACAGAATTTTTGCATGAGCAGAATCTGCTGTGCTCTCTGAACCGATCGATTTGACAGGACTTTAAGGCGGCCCTTTAAATTGTCCCTTCCGTATTTAATCAATGTAGGTACCCCAAGTGTACACCCGTGGAACTGTAAATACTTAGTTAAACATACACAGCTCTGCAAATGAACGACTGAACACTGAGCTGCGGTTTGTTAGCATACAACCACGGCTAACCCCTGCACAGTCCATTATTAATTTAATTCATGATAAAAATTCAATTGTCAAGAATATTTTCTTGTTTCATAATTTGCAAAGTGCGAATGATTACCTAATCGCATTTAGTTTTAAAAATTTTATACATATTTAACAAAATGAAGGCTTATAATAAGCCAGATACTGACTGATGGGGAATCAAGTTTCCGGAACCGACGTGCATGTATGAAGACCATGATGTTCAGTTCAGTTCAGGACAGTTCTGTAAGGATAGAGATGTTTGACACCCGGTGTGCCCTGCCTGTTACATATCTGAATATGCAATCGGCTTGCACGTGTGATGTCCATGCATCAGACGACGCAAGATAAACTCCCCATCATTACCGCGGCACAATCGCTTATTGTCATCCCGACCTTAACATTACGCGAGCTGAATATAGACGCCGCTGACGTAACCGATTCGACTCGATTCATTTGATACAGGTGACTTGGGATTAGGGTTGTCGTTTTTCACATTTTGCAACTGTATGACACCCACTCGGTATGGTAGGATTCGTGTTTGAATTTCAGTACTATAATGGAGAATACCTTAGTCATAAACAACAGAATTATGAACCAAAATATGAGCACAACTGTGTTTTATGATTGGATGCAGATGGAGATAATATAATATAATTAGCAGATACTAAAGCATTAATTTACAATATACATATTGTATTACTTATAGTTTACCAGTCGTCTTGTTATACAGACTATACCTACTTTGAGCATGGATGGACGATGCCCATATATACCATATATGTATATTTACTTACATAATTCATGTTCTAATAATTTTACTATACTACATCTAATAAAAATATGGATAATGAAAGGTACCCGCTGGATTCCAAATCTAAGGAAATTATAAATAATTCAAATAACTAGGACGTCTTTCAGAGTAATTGAAACAACGCAAATATAGAAGTCAAAAGCATATAATAAATAAGAAAAATAAAATCCATTACATTAATTTACAATATTAACATTTGTTTACAGCGGGATATAGGGTCCTGTATATTTAGACGTTGAAGATGAATCAGCAAATATTAGTTTCGAGGTTAATAATTAATTAGAAAATCCAATTAGTACTGGCGTGGCTGGCCGTAGACAACCTTGCGTTTAGCAAATGCGATACGACTCGCCCGCTAGTAATCGCATTATCAACAGATGTTGAATGCGTGGTCTCGCTTTGTATCGCCGAAACCGCAAGCCTCGCTCGTCATACACGTTTCATTTATTGGCTTCTATTACAAATAAACACCAAGCCAGCTGTATATAATGGTGATAAGCCATTATTTAAACATACAAACCATTGCAATTCGTAAGTGTGATTAAAGTCAACGTTACGTTGGAAGACAATTATTATAAAAATACATGAACGGCATTCAATTACCTACAAATGTTCAAAATATTGGCGAATAGATTCTTCTACGAAACTGGTCTATCTTAAGACGCGTCTACGCTTCCCATCAAGTGAAATCGCAGCCGAGCTTTAGCCATGAATCATATTAAAGAAAGACCTCAATTATTTTTAAAACAATCCGGAGTGACACGTTTAAAATAACCATTAAATTTCACGTTCGTGTTCCTCGCGGACACGGTAGACCGAATCAATAGTAATAGTAAAACCGAGTAATAGAATTGCAAAACATCCGCCTAAGCGAGAGTCGAACACGGAACTGTACGGGACATAACAATCATTGCGTCACACGGTTTTCCACAGTTGGCGAGTACTTAATGTCATCAGACTATGTCACTCGTGAAATCCTATAATAGGATAAAACAGTTTTGCATCTATTCCAAGCGCGTTTGTTCACGGTGTGTTTTATATAAACCCGCGATAGGCTCGCACCGCTATTAATTTAGCGGATTTGTGCATTTTCGCTTTTTATACGCCCGCCCGGGTGAACCTAGTTTAATCCGTTTAAGCAAATTGTTTTTGAAATTAAAAGCGACTAACAATCCACAAAAACGTACAGTTTATTCATTCAATATAACAACTAGTACACACACATAGTTTTTAACTAATCGTTTGTATTTTATTTGAAAACGTGTTGTTTAAACCTATCGGGAAGTAATCGTTACTATGTCAATTTCTTTATAGGTCGTAAGTTTGATATGGTCGACGTTTTCAGACCCCACAGTAATAATGAGTTTGGGTCCAGCCTCAAATAAGACAGATAAAATAGTAACTAAAATCGTATTGACATATACTAACATTAATAATAAGTAAACAGTACTCCTGTTACCAACGAACAACGAACACTGCCTGCATCTTCGGGAGGACACACGAGTGGACAAACGATAAAGTTTTTAAAAACGCCTGATATTAACCAAACTACATGTCATGGACAGCCATATTCATGCAGACTTATTCGATATACAAATTCAATACAATTCAAATAAACAAAAATACGCCTACGTTTAATATTTATTTTCAACCACACGAAAATTTGTAATACCATGTACCTATATGTTGAATAGAATATCGTTGCATAACTTGACAAATTGTTTTAAGAAATATTCCCGCTTTAGTGCTAATAGCAAATAGCACTTCACTGTTAATAACACATTTGGTTTTGGCCTAATCATATTACACATACCCCCACGTACCTCCACGTTGGACGGTATCACCACCAAATCTGCATATTAAACAATGTAAACGAGTGAAAACTAATTTTAATTCAGCGGCATGCATCAACCGCGTGACGTCATTAATGAATCGCCGGCCAGCGAATGCGCCGCCATTTTGATTTGCAGCGTCCTAATCACAAAATGGGCCCGCAACAGATTTACATAACTCAATTTATAGCCGCTGTATAATTTCGAGTTAAAATTTTCGCATCAGTTAAACTATGCGGTTTGTGATAATGTTAACCATTAAAGTTAAGTTATACGTGCAAGTTAGAACATATTGAAAATACTGTAATATTTACTATAGTTATATATATTGCTAATACCTTATATTGACCTCACGCAAGCACCAATTAAGGCTACCAGTCAATCAATTATTAAGACACTGCCTCTTTTTATACCTACATTATACTGATACCTTATGATGGAGGCGTGAGGCATTTTGTCAGTTGACAACGACCGATAAAACTATTCTTCAGTGGGACGTAAACATAACAGGTGAAATGTGGAAGTGTATTACTTCGGATTTACAGGCGGGATGTTACGTTTTCTATAACCTCACAATCTACAGATAAGTTAAGTGACGTAGGCCAGGTGACAGGTAAAAGGTATCGCATAAAATTCCAGCCATTGGTCTAATCAATTAAAAACTTTCAATGGTCTCCCTGTAACAACAGAATATTTAAAGGAAACACATTGGACTAAATAGAAAATCCAAATGTAGACAGTTTACAAGGAGTTGAGCGTTTAGCAATATAGAAAAAAACCACGACAATGTTAGTATAATTAATATTACATAACATATTAATTTCCAAGCTAAGTAGATACGGTGTGTTTCGATGTCTTTCTGTCAAGACGTATGATTTTCATCTTATGACATACAAATTTACACACACAATCGGACTTGATAATTAGTAATGACATCAGTTTTTGACGGCAAATCCAGCATTCGATTACAAAAGCTTTTATACACTTCGTTGAAACAGTTAATCACATCAAACTCAATATCAAATATAATTACGATGATCGGACGACCGAATACATTAACTATGCACGACGTTGTTAATAATTAATCAGCGATTATGCATCCATAATTATCCGATAGTAATTATCTATAGTTAACAATGTCTCTAATCAGAAATTGCACGTAAAATAGCTTTGCATCACTTTCTTTACCGTTCGACGAACGTGTATTTCTTTTTTCCCGCGCAATGTATATTTATGGTGTATTCGGTGAGGTACTAGGCACTAGGCACTGGATGCCCTGGCCTCAGTTTAGTTTAGAAAAATCCAATAGTGCCCGACCCTTAGAATTTTGAACCCAGGACCTCCCGATCGGCAGTCACGCTAG
>DWTO01001551.1:0-15921 GCA_018244755.1 Jemadia pseudognetus
AAAACGATAAAAAGGCAGAAACAAAAATTTAAAACTTTTTAAATTAAGAGGTGGGTACATATAGCAGAATTCATACCCAGACCAAAAAGTGGGAGGCAGAATTTTTACCAAATTGTCTAGAAACGGTCCTTTTTATAATAAAAACTCAAACTGTGAAATATCCTAAAATATGACGTACCATAAAGCTGAAGCAAAGAAATGAAATGCTATATCGTACGAGACACCGCAGTGAGGTAAAATTTAAAGACAAAACTAGAAGAAATACACCAAATTATGCAAGAAGATTACTTATTAAAATCCAGCTCTGTTCCACTCCGCTCAGAATATAGCATGGCTTCTGAAAAATGAATATTTTCATTTCACATTCCTTTAAAAAAATTCTCTGTCTCATCAGTGCGGCGCTGGGTTACCCAAAGTAATCCTGAAACACCTGAAGGCACACAACATTGGAAAGCCTAAGGTTTTTAAAATAACAACAATATGCACGTCAAAAGGAAAGGAACGCGTTGAATTAAAAATCTTAAGGCATTTTTGTACGTCCTACTCACTTGCCCCTACTATGGGTCTTTTTAATGTTTTACACCTAGCAAAAGTATATAAACTCATTATGCTAAAAAAATTATTTAAATTAAAATTTTCTTTTTCGACCCTTTTATCGTTCCACTGTTAGAACATGAGTCTCCTCACAGAATAAGAGAGTTTAAGGCTGTAGTCTGTCACGCTGGCTGGCTGGCTGCGGGTTGGCAGACTTCACACGCCTTAGAGAACAATTTAAATCAAAATGCAAAAACCAAATCAAAGTCTCCTTGAATCCATCGAACGGTCAACATTAATTTTTTACTGATCTAGACATTCGTACCACGGCTGTGTTTCCAATGCAGATCAAGTTACTAGGACCTCGTGATTATCTAGTAATTATTACGCTATATTTGAATTACAAACTAAGAACATTAACACTTGCGTCGTGTGAAATTTCACTATTAATATATCTAAGTTACTTATGTATTCTCTAGCTGTACGATAAATCAAGTTGTATTTAATAGTATAACTACACTTATCTAGCTATATTTTTTAATGTTCGACTAGTTCAACGTTTGCCAAATTGTATTCAAAGAATTATAATTTCGAAAACCCGAAGTAGGGGACTTCTTGATTCCTATTCCGGCGAATGTTAATGCGTCGCGGCATGATAGCCACCATTTACCGTTATTACACTTCCAACGGAACCTCTATCGCGACACAAAAATGAGTCTCGTCGCAACTCATTTCGGCGAGTTTTGACTGAACTCGTTTCATGAGTTTCGGCATAAGTCATCTCGTCACCTAGGAGCGATTTCATTGCGTATTTCTTGACGTTACTCATTTCAGTCTGGGATACTTATTCGTTTAATCTCGCAACCGTCGCGACGTTTCTTTTCACATTGAATTTTGTATAGTATAAATAATATTTTCATATACGGAGACAGACACATAATTGTGAGGTAATTAAATTTTCTTTTATCGTATTAAACTCCATATTAATAAATAACCCATCACATAGCATAATGGTATAAATATATGTCGTACATAATAGAAATGAATATTATTTATTACATACACGACATTTTCATTCGAGTATTTATTATATTACACGATTTAATTAGTGAAAGAATATATATGTACCTATATCGAATAAAAATTTAATGCCGAGCTTTAATTGGTTAACCAAATTAAACATTCATTTAAGGTTAGCACGGAACGGTGAACGAAAAAATTATTGAACGGACGCGTTTCCAAATCAAATCACAATAATGAAAATAATAGACACGGCGACAACAACAGGCAACACATCTGACAGTTCTATGGCCTTAACTTCCTCCACCGTATTCGCACACCCGGACGATCGTTGTTAAGTGACATAAATATCTTGGGACTATTTACATACGGCTTTTTGTTCACCAAATAGGTATCACCGTTGTTACAGAGAAAAGACTACGGATTTCGTATATCATATTATATATCATAAGGCACACACACACAAGTACAGACACCCGTACATACACAAAAGCAGCTCACTTACACACACAAGGAAAAATAGTTATTAACGAAACACTTCATTATAATGTTAGTGTCTTTATCAGTGTAATTTGTTCTGGTAAATAAGTAATAAAATATCTACATATACATTACCTCGAATTAAATATTCATTGTTCACGTACATAATGAAACGTGACGCACATAACTATGTTTTTATAGAGTAGGGATGTATAGAGGTATCGAAATTTTTATGTACAAAAATATCAATAAATTTCAAGTTTAATAATTCCTTGGACATAACATCACGCCTGTTATCTTCGAAGAGGTAAGCAAAGGAGTGGCAGTACACTCCCACATTTCACTAGTGAAGTTTACGACTTACGTCCCATTTTGGAATAGGCAGTGACTCAATTGCTATGCACCGGTCACATATTCAAGCTTCGAGTAGTTCGGAGTCACTACTAGAAGATCTAAGATATAAAATCCATTAGTTCTCGAACTGGGGTTTAAGCCCAGGACCAGAACCCAGGTTCAACAGTTGCGTTTACATTCAACACGACCAACGGGGCAGTCGGCAAAAATTCCGAGAATTACATAAATAAAACCTAACAAGTGTAATTACGTATCATCAAACAGAATCCATTATCTACTCTAAATTGAGTACATAACAAATCGAAGCTAAACAAAACGATTATTTGCTGAGAGATTCTTACAGATTTGATGACGCAGTTACTTAAAGCCTCCAATTAGGCGGTAAATAATGAACTGAAACTTGTTGGAGAACGGAGACCTTTGAGTCAATTAAGTACCAAAAGTTTTTCTAGTGGAAGGGCGGCGGGTGATCGGAAAATGTGGGGCGGAAATTCCTTAACGCATTTTCCACGGCCCCCTACTATACAAACTTTTTCAAATACTCCGCAAACATTCTTTACACCGCCATACATGAGAAAATCAGGCAACGTCTACACGGTTAGGAATTATGAGGTCGTAATTATATTAATCACAAAATAAATGTCATATTAATAAATAAGCATTTGAAGATAGAAATACTAAAGTAGTGAAACTTAAGTTGAAAGTAATAGAACAGTCGAGACAAATTAACTGACGAGGGAATGACGCCACTCGAGAAGCTTAGATCAATTAATATTATAACATGTTCTAGCGAAATTGCTATTTCCTAGTCCACAATTACAAGTACGGTTAAAGCTGGCAATCATTGTGCCTGCAGTGTAATTTATAAAAGATACGCTGAAAAATATCAACCATAAGAGATATTAAATAATCATAATCTTTATTCACAGAAAATGGTTCACATAGAGACATTGATAATATTTACTATATATATGTACATATAATAAATATTATCAATATTATATATATTTGTGTTATGAATGTCTGTTCTATGGCCGGGTATACCATTATTTCTATGTATAAGTATATAGTTAAAAATGTATATAATACGTAGTTTATCAACTGTCCATTGGCGCTATTGAGATTTATTTAATTGAATCTGTCTTAATAATTTGTCTCATAATCGACATATATGAAATATACTTTTTGTGTGATGAACATAGTAATGGAAGGAAGGCACACAAATAAAGTTGGTTTTTAGGTTATAGGGTGATAAAATGCCATTATCTACGGTCAAAGTCCATTACACTTTGAGCTACATAGTGTATAATACTCGTATATATTGTGATGTTACACGCTACGCGTAACATTTAAAAAGTTATTTAAAAATTCAGCCAAAAACTCACACGCTTGTTAGTAATAACACTGTCATAACTAGTGTTAACGCACAAGTTACGGCCGAATATAAACAACACGTTGAATACAATAGAAACAAGTGGGCGTGGGAGTGGGCGTGAACGTAGAAGAAAAAAAACGTAGACGCTAGAGGCTAGTTTGACCGCGGCGAACAAACATTTGTTAAACAACAAATACAAGCTAACCACCACGATCCTTGGGGATTTTTTATTCCCACGGCATTTAGGTGGGGAATAATTCATTATGTAGTAGGTTTTACACTTGAACTTGAGTAAATATGACAGTGTCAATAAGATGTGCATAACGGCTGGTTTACATGAAAAGCAACTTAGTCGGTAGTTGAACAAGCACATATGTATTACGTAAGTAAGTGTATCTCAGTCTTACACCAAGCCGGGTTATGAGTCATGTTTGCGATGTTTCGCAAACTGAATATCGGGATATTAAATTTTGATCCACACAAAGTGATAAAATGTTGAACCTAATTAATTAACCAGAAAAATTCTGAAATAACAAATTGGTCAATTATCCGCCATACAGTATTTTTCTTACCTTACCGTTATAAAATTTTATAACGGTTGGCCAACAATAAATAGGAAAAAAATTGATTTTGATTAGGCCTCTGAATTTACCTACATATTAATTACTAGTAAAACCTAAAGGATTCCATCCTAGTTTTAAACGCATTGTAATCACTCCTTTTATTGCCGATATTTATGAGATGTACGGAGCAATTTTATTTGAACATAAGGCTGCAATTTGACTTTATTGGCTTTCGCATATAATCAAACGACGTTAGCGATGTAGGTTAGTTCCGCTAAATTTGACACGGGGGTAGAGCGGATTTGATTTGGAACGGTAACACGACAAGACAAAATAAAGCTCATGCGATAGAATTAAACTTGCTGTACGTCCTGACTGGGTTTTTTATTTTTCATGTCAAATATCTCGTCAAGACCTGACGCAGTTTTTCTAAATTCATTGAAAGATAATAATCGCGTATAACTCCTTTTCCAGTCACAAATCCATTCGAAGATACATTTTAAGCAATAAGCATTAGGTACTTTTTAGTATAATCAATTTAGTTTTTGTGTATGTGTGTGTGTACTCGTACATAAATGACTATTAAAATGTAAATAATTAAAGTGTATAAAAATTCAATCTCATAACTTGGACCGCTCACTTAGCAATATATTAATAAACTTTATATACGTATAGACGGAAATTATGAATTGTCCCAGGTGCATAACGCAAGTTACCCGGTAATTATTACAGCGGGCAATCGCCGGTAGTCCCCGGTAACCGGTAATTACAGTAAAACTGAACAATTTACATCGAATATTAAACGCTGAAAGACCAATTCACACTAACAGCTGGTCGACTTGGAAATGTAGGAGTATTAGTTATGAAAATTGTGATATAAGTAATGGATACGTTTAAATTAAAATTTTATGTTTATGAATTTTGATTAAACGTAATACCACGCCTGTAATCCCCGAGGAGGCAGCCAGAGGAGTATAGTACACTTTCACGTTTCTCCAGTTACGTTTACGTCCCACTATGAAATAGGTGGTGAGCCTATTGCCATACACCGGGCAACACATACAGACTCCAAGTCATCGGAGAGGCCTATGTCCAATAGTGGTTGGAAATAAGCTGATGATGATGATGATGAAAGCTTTCTTGTGTTATTTGTATACATATATTTAATCTCCTCAATTTGAACATTATTATTTCGTGGCTCGATGCAAAGAGTTGAAAATTGAGCTTAGTGGGGTGCTATTGGACCTGCGTATATCCAGTGGGGGACGGAAACAGGCCAATAACGATGATTACATTAGGTAATATTATATCCTTCGGAAAAAATTGAACTTAGTGCATAGTGACATGATTTAGCGCTCAAACTTATGTTCACAAGACTTCTTAACTGAATAAAAGTTTTGTCTGATCCATAAGGGAACTTTGTTACATTGTCTTTCTACAAAAAAATAAAAAAATAAATACATTGTCGAATTACTACTACCCATTTCACATTGTCACTATAATCTTCATTTGTTCAGAAAATGGAAAATACATATGTTTTTTACGAACACATTAAAAATACCTACATATTTTTGTACATAGTTTCGAATACATTATATAAATGTTCCCACTTATCCTCTTATCCTACCGCTACTTAATGTGTGGTAGCATAACAGTGACTAGCCTAGTGGTTTCAAATTCGACCTCGCAGTTCGGGAGTCCAGGCTTAAATCACGCACCTCTTTACAAAAAAAATGTGCATTTTAAGATTATTAAATACATATTACATAAAAACTTAGAGCTATTTTGAGAGAACCCGTGTTACAATACTGGAACGATAAAAAGGGTCGAAAAAAACAATGTTTATATTGGACTACGTACTGTTATATATATTTTCTATATAAAGGATGTATTAGAATAGCCTAAAATTTTCATCTTTTTACTCCATCTATTTCATAGTACAGGATTGAGTAAGACTCCTTCCAAGAGAACAAATCACATACACGATTAAGTAAAACTTTAAAGGCATATTCCAAGCACATAAAACGAATACCTTTTATCATTAAACACGCGCTCACTTTGGGAATCGAACCTAACACCCGAACCTCGCCATTTAAACATTTAAACAAGCGTCGCTGCGAACAGAATATACTGTATTTGCTAAATACTATTATTTATCTAAAAAAGGACACAAAGGCTTGATAATACGTTTAAAAAAATGTCCTTTTCACTTTTACAAAAGCGAGTGACCGGTAACAAAACTGCCACAATACCTAACAATAACAATATACGCCATTGTTATCGTTAGTCGCGACGTCATTGTTAGTGTATTATAACTCAATGTAACAAGAGAATAACAATATTTAACAATATTATATTCGTGTCATAAGTTTTTTCTGTACTGTCAAATATTACATATGATGATAAATAAAAATGGAATTCAGTATAAACGTTACATTTATATAACTTGAGATAGTTTCGCGAAATAATGCAGGCATTGAAAATTGTTATTAAAACATTTTGTATGCGCTGTTTTTCATGTAGTCCATATTATTTTACGTAGAGTGGATGTTAACATTTTAAATACGGAATAAATTCTATTTATCTCTCTGTGTGTCACACATTTGCGCCAACATCGCTAAGCGGATTTTGTTGAAATTTTGTGTGGAAATAGATCGAAACCTGAAAAATGACATAGGCTGCTTAAATGCTTTGAATCAACTCTTAGATTGAAAATAGAGATGTAGTATTGTACGGAATTTAGGGAATAAAATGTAGTATAATACATCTTCAATTTCATTTTATGAGTAAAATTCAATATAGACTATTATATGTCAAGCAACCATAATAGAAGTCATGGGGTTTGGTTAATTATATTTATCATTTGATTGAAAAATAAATATTTGCCAAATTTACTCTAAATTTGTTGTAACCCCTGGCAAACATCCAATATTATTACCACTAAAAATTTCAATACAACCGTAAAGGTTTATATGCAGCAGATAGCAATGCGGATTGAAATCCATTGCCTAGATTGTTGGTCTAGGGGTTAATAATACTGATTGGTAACTCCAGGGATTGGGATTCAATTCCCAGCAAATATTTGCGTGATAGACACGGGTATACTTTCTGCGTTTGGATGTAAAATTATAAAAAGAAAACCTTTTTTTAACCAACTCTTCGTTAATATTTAATTGCAAGACATCAATAAATCCGTATAATATCCTAATATAGTCATTAAAAAGACGCAGATCAAAAGATTTACTCCCTAAGTAAGGGATAGGCCAAATACCGCAAAATCGTCGTCTTAAGACAGACTAAACGCGGCGCCGATCTTTGGCCGTCGCTAAGGGCGGAAGCGATTTGACAATTTGGAAATTTGGACCCAAAAACGCGTGTCTTTCGTGTGATCTGTCGGAGCGGAGGAAATGTAACATAAAAATTGACAGGAAGCGGCTAATGTATTTCGCTTGAAAGCTTTTTTAACATACATTAGAGATTTCTGTTACATCTTCATATAAACTTTTTATGGATGCAAATAGAGATGATTATAGATGACACCGACTCCAAAAAGAAACAAATATTGTATCTACATTACATTATCGTAACAATTCGATTGACTCTGACTAATTATTTTTTACTTTTTAGAGCATATTATTTTGTTACTTTTTAGGGCATATTATTTTGTTTTGCAAAAGTTTTTTGAAGTCGGTTTTTTGTTTTGTTAAAATTTTTGTTTATTACACTCGTAATTAAAGAGTGACGATAACGCTTACACACTGTAAGCACGAACTACTTTACATAAAGATTTTATTATTGTCAAGTAAAATTGTATCTACTAAAAACGCCTGATGCTTTTAATTTTCAAACATTCAAGCAGTGTAACAAAATAATGTTCTTAGTTTGTGTTTTGTTTTTATTGGGATCATTTATTGTTTGTGTTATGGTACCTTTTTATGTTTAGGTTAATAAATACTGTTTTAAAAAATTTAAATTTATTAAATTTTGATGTAAAATTTATTAATTTATATTTTAACTGGTTTTTGATGGTTTTTTACTGACTGCAGTATTTGAATACTATAATAAAATCCATAGTTACACTTCTGCTTAACAGCACACTTAACTTTGAAGGGCTAACAATGAAGTACTCATAGTTTAGAATTCACCTCTCACTTCGGAAGTCTGGGATTCAATTAATTGTTTGCCATTCTTTGCTTACAAAATCGTGTACTCTATAATATATTGAATATTACTTACTGGGACGGTGAAGGATAACATGCTCCGGGAACCTCTATGATCTCCATAGTGTTCTCTAAGGGTTGCCAAGCCTATCGATTGACATTTGGTCAATGTGGTTAATTATAGCCATGATCCTTCTTATTCTGGGATAGACAGCCGCGTCCAACAGTGCAATGATAAAACAGTTGATGAATATGATGTTTGCAATTTACATTTATATTATTACAATATTACGAAATTATCAAATAAGACTTCATCTTAATAAAGAATATCCATTGTCTCAATGATGGAGGTACTTTATAGTCCTTAGGCCGTCAACACACTAAACTTGTATAACTCCCGAAAAGCATATAAGTCTGAGTTACGCTAACTCTGGCCACATTGGCTGAATACGGGAAAGAGCTAATATAACAAGGGAACGAAGTTTTCTGATTCGATGTAATTAGTTCCTTAATAGTTTTCTTTCTGTCTGCACAATGATTTACTGAGTTATTTTTGTTTGTATGGTTACTGTATCGGATAGTTGGGATTACATTTAAATGTTGAAACAAATGAATTTTAATATTCGTATTGCTATGCGTCATGATTTTATTTGAGTGTATAAACTATTTATGAGGCTAGTGGCGCCATCTAGACTTATACTAAGTATAAAACAGTAGATGTCGCCACTTTGCCGTCTTAAACCGAATTTCACCAATAAGTAAAATTTTCCGATAACTTTAATAAAAGGAATATTTTTAATTGTATATTTTTAAAACACGATCATATTAAAATTAAGTGATTTCTACATAATAAGAACATAATATTTATCATCAAAATATTGTAGTTAATTAAGGCTATAAAAGATCATATGGATTTGTTTCACAAGTTAAAACCGCCATTACAATTATTTGAGTATTTAATACTTTCGATGAATCGGCACAATAATTAAAACACAATTTTCAGTTAGCCCATGCATTAAAGTAATTTCTTTTCGATATTTACTTAACATAACAATAACGAGCGGAAAACTTTGTGCAAGCAATTTTCCGAACGACAACATCTCAAGTTTTTGTGGACTTTCGGAAAATTGATACGATCTTCTATGATTGATGCCTTCGTACGACGCAAACGTGTCCTTATATGGTCATAAACGTATTATTAATGTGAAAAACGTAGGAAGTGACGTGACATACACGTCATGATTAGTATGATATTATCACGCCCTTGAGGGGTAGACAGACAGCACAAACATCTACAACCTTACAGTCCCGTTCTCAAACAACTAATCGAGTTGTTCTGAGTTCTGATCCTTCAACCAACGAGACAGTCAAAAACGAACTCAATAATCTAAGCCTTAATACAATGTAGCCGTAACAAGTGCATATCTGCGGGTTTATTTTACGAGTACGTAGATATGCTTTACATTGCTTAATAAATATACATTTCATATCAACGCATAATATCGTATAGTTTGCATCAGACTACTGTTTGCATGTAGCAATGTACTCGTAACAAGCTGAGCACTCAATCAACATTGGAGTAGTGTGTTCTTGTTCTTGGCTTTAATTAACTTGTATAATACGAGTACCTATGTCGTACACGTATGTAATGACAAGGAACATTAAGTGACGTTACGTTTGACACCGGATTCCTCTGACGTTGGCATTTGCCGAGCGGACGTAGTGGCGGAGCGGACTTTTCTTTGCCAATGACAATTCTTAATGTCCCATCACTGAGCGTTACTTACTACTCAAAATGTTTAAACTTAAATTCCCCTAATACAAAGTTTCAACCCGGTAAAAAAATTGTAAGCTGCCCTGAAGGGCTTAATGAAGCAAGTGCTTAATGACTGCTATCTAATTATAACAATTGGAACTAACGACTCAAGATACCCTCATTACAGTTTAGTACTACCAGTTACTGAGTAACTTAGTACAGCGTCTAACTTGCTTAAAATTTCATATCTCTTTGACCTGTAACCTTGACATAATGACTAAGCATTGCATAATAATTTTAAATCTAAAAATTCTCCAATTTTTACCGTTGTAACAAATATATTGATTACATTCAGTATAATAACAAAACATGAAATACAATAACATCACGCCCGTAATGCCTAAAAAGGTAGGCAAAAGAGTGCAGTGCACTCTGACGTACATGCATAGTAATGTTTAAGTCCCATCATTGAAGAGATTATAAGCCTATTACCTACCACATAGATGCTAGTTATGGCATACATGGCAACCGCCATCCATATCATGCCATTATATAAACAGAATTGAACAATGTAATAACAACAATGAAGAGACCGGGCCATCGATATAAGGCAGACTATTGCGGTGTGGTATTCCGATATAAATCGGCATATGAATAATTCGGAATCGCAACACTGTTGGCTCCGACAGAACTTCAATATCCGCCGTGAGTTTACGATATAAGGCTCGTAGCAGACATGCGGCTGGAAACGAAACATTTAAGCCTGTACGTTGTCTTCAGTACACATCGAACATGGTGTCCAACAGGTTAGGCAGAGGCGTGCATCACACTCTCACGTTTCATCAGATACGTTTACATCTCAGTATGAAACAGGGCGTGAGCTTATAGCCATGTGCCAAGCACAAATTCAAACACTGAAACAATACTAGAAATATTAAAAAGAACTTTAAGTTAGAAAAATTAAGTAGTGTTATTATTATTATTATTATTACCCGGGATTTGAACCAAGGACGTCACACTTGCAACGAATCGACCAACGAGTCTATTCATTAAAATCAAACTAACATAGTTGATGCTTTCTGGATCATCTACAAATCCTCTTTAAAAAGTAAATTGGAATATCTCGTGAATATACCGTATTTATATTTGATTTAGTCATATTTAATAAATATTTGTTTACGAACATTTCAGATTCTCCAACGGGTTTAACAAATCCGATCAACATTAGCAACTTAATGTACTACATACCTACTTATTTACGAGTCGTAACTTTTTATTCTCGTACGTGTGTATATTTGTCTCGACAAATTACCTAAAAAAAACATTGCTTTATTTACCATAAAGCCGTTTAGAGGACAAAAAAGGGGACGCGAAAGTATTTAACGAAAACATTGGAACAGGAAGGATAGGTAGATACTTAATGTTTGACTGTTTATGGACGATTTATTTTTATAAATGTTTAGCTGTTACAATAATGATACATGAACCTTATATGTTTACTTATAATAAAATAGGAAGTATCTAATAGAATACTGATACAAATCGTTTTGTCATCGTATTATTCAAAATGTTAGACAATTAAATGCATTTAAAGCAGACGCACTCAATCGTTATTCTGTTCAAAGCCTAAATATCGGTCTGACGTTTAATATAAATATGGCATTTTACTCACTAGTTTCCAATATTAGCAGTATTTGAATATTGAGTGAAGATGCACATTTGCAAAGAGATTTTGTATTTCATTGAATATTAAGTGCAGTTCAAATTTAACGGCGTCTATCTGGTTTGCTTTGCCATTCATATTTTATCGTACGCTTGGTATTCAACTTAACCTATTTCCATACAAATCGAGGCAATAAAGTAATTTTAATGCGTTCCCAATACATAACAAAACATCTATTGGACGTCGGTACGTTATTACGACGATTAATTACACGAAGTTAATGTAACTTTGCGCATGAATATAACGTTATGTTATTGCATAGAAGATAAATTAATATTCAATAATTTATTACAAGCGCACGTAGTGTCTGTAATCTCATACAATTAGACAAGCTTATATTTCCTTGTCTCAAATACTTTACAGTTTAACTCCCTTCATCCTAATTATGAATACCATGAACATACTCGTAGATGTAAGCAAATAAATAAACATAAAAACCTTGATCTAATGATTGAATTCAATTATCAGGTGTCACCCCATGTGTCACCCCATGTGTCACCCCAGGTGTCACTCCAGCTATCACTCCCACCGGATCCAAAATCGGTACCGTACGGCATGCTGAAATAGTGATATTTATACCAAATCGAGCTAATTGAACCGTGCCATATTCTAAGTGCCATAATTGACAAAATTATTTGGTGAGTTCTATGCAAAAAATAAAACTAATGCAAACTTAGGCGTACTTTTTAACTGACTTCAAAAAAGGAGGAGACACTCAATTTTTCAACTATTCCTCTGTATTTTCAATTTAGAGTTACAGGTGTGGAATGTCGCAAATTCGCCGCTAGTTAATTTTAATTACGATATAATATGTATACTGTACCCTACTTCACGAGTACTGTCATGTTGAACAAAATCACGCTGTTAAAGCGCGTTCTGAAAATAATAAAACACCAGGGTTTTAGTAGAAAAGCAATCTTGGTGAAATGCTCATATACTCGTAGCTCAGTTAGTTACCACGGCGGTCTCGTATGCGGCGCTCCGTCCTACGTTTTCAAGGAAAGTACCGTTTTCGCCACTAAAATTTTACAACAATTTCTCATCACTACAGTTAATTTCAAAATTCTTCTCAATATAGATATTTAAAAAATTATTTATCACATGGTTTCGTAGACATATAGATTTATTATTTATAGAATATATGTATTCATGCTAAATAATTATAATTTTTAAGTGTCAGTAGTAATGCAATAACTTATTTTATTTTTTAACGAAATGTTGGTTTGTCAAATATCTCTATCATTGAATGTATAATAGTTTCAGTGATGAAAACAAAAATACATCGTTAACACTTTGGAGGTGAAATGTCGCGTTGTGAAAAATCCTCCTTAAGCGGTGCCAACACAAACGTGTGAATAATAAAGACGCGGGAAGAATCTCGCGCTTTGCCACATTTGCACCTAACGCCTGATACCTACACCTAACTACCCCACACGCAAGAGAAAATACCGATCCATCCACAGCATCCATAGTTTTAGTCAATATGTACACATTACTTTTCAATGCAATTTATTGTCAACAGTACGCGTACAGTGGTTTTACAAAAAGAATCTTTAACTTTATATTGGCTTTTGTAGGTATTGGTTTTGTAGGTAGGTATAGGTTTAAAGAAGCATAATATACTATTTTACATCTATTAAATGTACTATTATCTCAAATTTTATTGATAGTGAAAAATCATTAATTTAATCATTGTGTAGGTACATAATACATAATACATAAGTAGGTACTTAGCAAAGTGATATCGGAAGCAGTCACTAATGCTACAGGTTTAATGAAAATGTACAACCCTTTCTCACTGGCCTCTATTCTCAGTCTAAATTTATCTAAATACTTTCCATCATTAGCCTTTTAAAACGACAGTTCCCAAAATACGACAACTCTCATTTTACATAACAACGTAACGTCATGCCTGCAATCTCCGAAGAGGTAGGGAGAAGAATATAATACACTCCGAAGTTTCACCGGCTACGTATACTCAAATTTTTGAATAGAAAATAAAAGAAGAATAAACTCTATATATTAATTAAACAAACAACATTAATCAACCTATACTAAGGCGGCTTAAATATCTGTCCAAGAAATATAGAACTGACCTATCTGGTAAATATTTCCCCTTAACTATAAAACAATATTGACAAATTGTATATTAGTATTTCGAATAAATGACAAATAATCCTAAAAGACCGTGTTTGACTACAAATGTATTTGCAAAAGTATGGTTTTCAAGAGATTTGACAGTTTTTCAAAAAGTCAAACAATTCGTTGAATTATTAAGAGGAGACAAACTTTGGGAAGGAGCGGGTAAGCTCGTTAAAGATTAACGGGGATATGCGCCACCTGATAACTTTATTAGGTTTGTTTGGTGTGAAATACTTACTTGACCAATTAAAAACGGCCTCCTTTAACTTACGGACAAATATGGTAGGTAACATCGAACGCGTAATCCCTGAAGAGGTAGATGTAGTACAAACCCTCTTTTCATCAGTTACGTTATAAGTCCCCCTGCTGCTACTAGATTTTTTTTTTATTCTGAATAGGTTAGCCAAATTAATAAAATAATTCTAATTCTAAATAGCGAGTTACTACTGCGAATTTTCTTTCCATTTCCCATCCGGGGATCGAACCCCGGACCTCTTGCTGAGCAATTGAAGATCGATCGAGAGTCGATCGAACAGCGATGTTCAATTTTTTCGGATGTACTGAAAAGCTTAGCTTTATAAAAATTTGTATTCTTCGTACAAAAATTTAACCATTTTTTTTATAACACATTACATCAAGCTATCATAAAACAAAAACATTTATACTGTGTGTTTAGAATTATACAACATTACATATTTATCTGTTATGTCATCATGCTGTACCGAAAACATATCGATATCCCATTTGGATTACGATCACAGGAGTCTTAATCCCATAATCCCAAATGTCATCGGACGCCGAACGACCGTTTCTACCGAACGTACCAATGTGGCTTCAAAATCAATGGTTCACTGAGGACATATTCATTTCGTTATTGCTGTATTTATATATATTGGAACATATGTACAGTTGACCTATATTTTGTACATGCTATTTACTGTAATATGAATTGACGTCATATTTTAATATGAAACCCTCTGATGATAACCAAGATGTAACTGTATGAAAAATGTGTTATACGCTTCTAAAACGTTTCTTACCGGTTCCGTTTTTAAAATAAGCACCATTTCGATAAGTATCATCTTCGTAACTGGCAATAAGTGAGAAGTGAAGAAATAAAGTTAAGTTGTGTAATCCGTGTTATAAGTGCTTAGCATATTTGGGGAAAACATTTAACAATTGTTACGCTCAATTGTTTTAACAATGGTACTGTTCTCTTGACAACTTGATGAAGATTCTACGCCTATTTAACTCCAAGCAAGTAATGCCACGTGCAAACGAAGCACAAGCTTCGAACGTCTACTAAGGCGTACCCATTGGGCCATAACAATATCTCAGGACGGAAAATATAACCTTAAAGGGTTGTTTTCTTAGATAATGAGCGTTGTGAAGAAAATCCGTAAAGCTTTTGACACTTTGTACATCATCCATCCCTTTTACTCCTTGGATAATAACAAAATGTGCGAGGGGGAAAGCATAATATAAATTTTAATGAATAATTGGACATATTTTTATGAATTCTATCAAACTTTTATAATTTACATACATATATGTAATTGTGTTGGAGTTTTCCTTATAACAATGCATGACTAAATTATAAATATAACTCGTGTGTAAATAACTCGTGTGTATATAACTCGTGTGTATATAACTCGTGTGTATATAACTCGTGTGTATATAACTCGTGTGTATATAACCCGTGTGTATATAACTCGTGTGCATATAACTCGTGTGTATATAAATCGTGTGTATCTAACTCACGCGTATATATACTCGTGTGTATATATACTCGTGTGTATATATACTCGTGTGTA
>DWTO01001552.1:0-15919 GCA_018244755.1 Jemadia pseudognetus
ATGGGATTATTGAAGCATTAGGAGATCATTGAGCTCGATAGTTCACGTCGAAGTATCTATATGTCCACATATATGTATACATACATATCCTCACACCAGGTCCCTTGCGGGGTAGGCAGAGAGCACAGAGTGCCAAATATCTCTATTCTTGCACACCTGTCGTGTATATGTATACAATCTCTGTATATCCACAGATGTACTCATAGGCTTAAGGTTCAGGGCGCGTTTTGACGAGTGACTTTATCAAGGGATTACTCAGAGTTGAGACCATATGAAAATATCTAAAAGATGCAGTTAAAGCAGAAATTAATAGAGGAAATAAATTACCTTGATTGATCGATACATTTGAAACTTTAAAACGTATATAAGACGTAAATATTGATGTAAGGTAACAGAGACAGAATGAACATTAACAGTAAGTGGGAGGGAGATGGCGATCAAATAATTAATATCTGTTATGTCATCCGTTACATCTCTTACTTGACGTTATCCAATTATTGCGGACATGGTGAACCTTTGGGGCCAACAGATTGCACGTTGAGTAAATTGAAATGGACGGATAATTAAAGAGGTTGTTATTATAAAGTCCGCGGTCATGTTTTGGAACAAAACAGTCAGTACAACAGTCTCCTCGGGCGTTACCAGAGACTTTATTTATACAAATCCAGAAAACTAAATAAGAAAAATGTATTTTGACTGTCTCGTTGGTTGTGTTGGTTGCAAGTATGATTACCGATCGGGAGATCCTGGGTTCGTTTCCCGGGTAGGGCACTACAATTTTTTTCTAATTGAGATTTTTTAGTAGTGGTTTGGAGTCTGGATATGTACATATGTGCCCGGTGCATGACAATAGGCTCACCACCTATTCCATAGTGGGACGTAAAACGTAACTGGTGAAACGTGAGAGTATTCTACATTCCTCTGCCTATCTCTTTGGGGATTACAGACGTGACGTTATATTTCGTTTTCGTTTTGTTGCGATTTTGTGTGTAAATTCTTGGGTTTTGGCACTGTTTGCGGCGCCGGAAAAAAATTAAAGTTTCGTATATACGTTAGCTGGAGTATAGGTGATAGCTTAGTCGTTTTTTTAAAACAAACATTATCAAATAGACTGAATTTATGTAAACAATAAAAATCTGCTAGTACATTATATAGAATAATGAATATGTACATTAGCGCAGGGAGTATACCATTATGAATATTCCATGCGAATTGGTGACAAAATTGATGAGTAGAATGGGTATACACGCGATAAACCAAACGTTGATTTAAGGAGGAAAAAATCTGTGATTAGCCAACCTTCTGTGCAAAGAATATACTGCATGAACTTTAAGAATTGTAATTTATCTCTGTACTTACCTAGTTCTAGTCGAGACCCTATTTTAGGCATCCCATAAGCATTCGACAAGGTTTGACGATTGTCATCGTCATTGTAACGAAATAGTTACGTGCCTCTTGAAGTACAAAATTTTTCCTATCTTACGCCTACCGATTTTACACTTACTGTATTAGCTTCAGACGTATTTTCACAGTGTACACGGATGCACTACCCATCAGAAACAATGAAAAAATCCCCGAATGCACGAAGCATCGTGTGTTTTGCCATTTATTATTTTTCCTTACACGCAAGCTCTGCGTTCTCCTTCACCGTAATTTTGTTTCGCGTAAATTACTTACATTTACATAACAAAACACCTTCAAATGTATTATCATATATTTGAAGGTGTTTTGTTGGCGAAGTTCACCCAGACACCGTTTTTGGCAATCCAGCTTAGTAAGATCTTTACGCTTCATAATATTGTTTGTTTTCTTAACCGTGTTACAAAAGCTGAATAGGGCTCCAGTCCAAACCATAGTCAGTACGTAGGCAGCGTTAAGGCATAATTCAACAACATAACATCACGCCTGTAATCCCCGAAGCGGTAGGCAGAGGAGTGTAGAACACTGCCACGTTTCACCAGCTACATTTACGTCCCACTATCAAATAGGGTGGTGAGCCTATTGCAATACACCGGGCACAAATCAAGTCTCCGAGCTACTACTAGAAAATATCAATTAGAAAATTTTTGTAGTAACACATAGGTAATTTATTGAAGTAATTGTCTCTCGTACGATTGTTAATATGCTTAATAAGATGTCAGAAAAAGGAAAATTTTATACATTAATCGACAATGGTACCAAGACATGTACCCGTATATTAATACATAATGTTAGGTACATTTGTAATTTTTAGCCGTTTAGTTGCAACCTTCTTAAAGTGTTTCTCGCAGTTCCAAGTTACATTACACTCAAAAAGCTTTACAGTTTACGACACAAGTCCGCCCAAGTACTAAGAAGTGCAGAGAAATTGCTAAGTTGTGTCGGAAAGTGGGTAATCGGGTTACAAATGAAGATTTCAACGCCTTTATTACAGGGAGACGGGGGCTTTTGTACCCTAACGGAACCCAGTCGTTTGTTTAAGCCCGTTTTATCTTGCGAGCGATAATTTTTTATTTGTACGAGTTGGAAGCGATTAATGTACCTGTCTCATCGCGTAGATAGCGACACATGCTCGCCTTCAACGTGTTAGTATACGAGTCTTCGAGACGGGAATGGATAGCCCAGATCTTATCAGCCCCGATATGTTTGGCTAAGGGTGTACACCACTTGTAAGTTGTTCGCCGCTTGATTGAAAGTTACGGTGTTCTGATAAATCTCTGCGGGGGCTTGTGCAACAAAACTTGTGGGGTGCTTTGGTGATTTGCATTTTAAATAAAATTATTTGTGCTATCTTTTAATGTCAAAATACATTTAAGTTTGTCTAGTCGTTGGATTGCAGACGGTGCAAGGTGTGCTCTGAAATTCCCAACGCGTATGCGCAGCGTGGGGATTATGGGCAAAACCCGTCAGAGTAGGCCCATGTCCAGCAGTGGATTGCAATAAGTTGATGATGAATGAGTCTCTGAATTGTTTTAAAAAGAGAATTAACCACACAAAACAAGCTAATATTTTACTAATGTGTCGATTTCTTAAGTAATTTATCAATATACAAAGTAGATATAAATCATTTACCTTTGCGGGGATTACAGGCGTGATGTTGTTTTTTTTAAAAATCATGAGACAATGTGGATTTGATGAGTCAATCTGAATTTCTCGTCTTGAGTTTTTTATTTTTTATCTATATCTTGATTCGATTTGTAAGCATTGAGTTGTAGTACGCATGCTAGGTATTAATTGTCTTTTAGTAACAAGATGAATTTAGTATCACAGAATGTATTACGTATATTTTGTAGTATATTTTATATGTTTATTTTTTTTACAAGATGCGACTTATAAAATGGCCAGTTTGGTGCATGAATTATTTGCGTTCCCCTTTCATATTTCACATTCGGACACTGTTTTAAAACTTTGCCGAGATCACAGCTGTGGGTGTCTGCGAAGTAAAATTAAAAAAAAAACTCAGCAAACTGTGCAGAAAATAAAATTAACTTTTCACGGAAATAAATTATTAATATACGTGTGCACTTTGTTATCATGTTTTATGACCCCCTCGGAGTGTTGATGATAATTTATTTTTATATTACCCGACTAGTGTACACCCGTCGACGTGCGAGATATTATAAAAATTCTCATGAATTCTTAAGTTTAGAACTTCATTCATGGATTTACTACTCATTATATTATATTGCAAAAGAAACTACAACTACATCAAAACTCATAAAAATATGTTTCAAAATTAATATTTAGGGCGTGGAACATACATAAGTGGATACATGGACAGCAGTGAATTATCGTTTAAATAACTTATATTCCCAATTTAAATTGTACTAGTCACATCTACGATGAACGATTTAAAATTATCAACAAATTTAGAATAATCCTTCATAGATGCATTTTTACTACAACTCCAATGTTACATATAAAATTAATTAAAGATTTATTAATGATGATGATGATGAACATCTCTTTATGTTTGACGAGAAATATTGTATTCCGTATCGGAATACAATGTTATTCGTCTACGTAAAAACGTCTTGCTCTCGTGCATAATACGTACTATACATTTTCGTTTACGAAATAAACGATACCTTAACCAATGAGAATGTTTATATGCTTCCAACATGACCGAAACATATAATAAACAGCCATAAGGTTATACACGGATACAACGTATTTTATAGCAAATTACGGAAAAAAGAGGTTTCGCCGAACAAATTGGGGCTGCGCGGAAATATATGCCGGGGAACAAATATGCCGTGAAGTAAATATGCCGCGGAATAAATAATTTACTTTCGTGTAAATAAATGTGCGTACTTTGTGTACGTATTCGTCTCGACCGGCGTTTATTGGTTGATGAGATGAGATATTATATTATTATGAAAATGTTTCTCTTGCGTAAAATACCGTACAATAATATAATTTTTGTGGTTTTTTTTTACTACAGCCACAACCCGTTTCATTCTGTGTGGCGACTGTGTCTAATAGTTCAACAGGGGATTGATGAAAGAGGATTTAGTGATATGGTGTTGTTTGTTTTTTTTATAGAAAAGAAGATTTACGCGATATGTGTTTCAACACAACAAAAGCTAGCATTGCAGCGATTGAAATTTCTAGTAAAGATTTTACTGATTTTAGAGCGTTTTTACAATGAGAAGTGCATTTAAACGTTTCACGGTCTTGTACGTTCCCGAGTTCTAACTACGTTAGAATGGCTTCTAACTACACGATTTCAAGAGAATTGCTCTTGAAAAACGGTTTGCCTGTCCAGTTGCCAGAGGACGGCCATTTCCTGATTCGTTCCGGAACGTTCTTTAACGAATTCGAGCCACTTAGCCACGCCACCCTCGCCTGATGCTCGATGCCTACACAATAGATCTGAGGGCGGCTTCGCCCAGTAGTTATATATTTATACCAATCTGTTAGCTGCGATCGTTCGCCACGAGCTGTTACCTTGTTTTTCCAATGTTTCCCCTTGGAAAGAGCCTTGGAAACCTTGTTCCCTCTAGGGAAAGATCGTAACAAATATTGATGAGAAAAACGCGACCCTGAGAATCTTTATTACCTTATGCCTTTATTATTTTATTACTGGATAATTTTCAAAGTTGCGAATATTAAATTTTTAAAAACTGCTTCCACATAGTAAAAAGGTGACCACACCTATTATTTTTATAATTTATTCTTAAGGAAAGTGTATAATAATACACAACAATAAATGATGTTACGTACCTACTCGTAAGTTTAATATAAATTCTTGTTATACGTAAAACATTTTGTCTACTAAATTTGAATTATATGGATCTAAATGATAAGAAGACACATCTAGGTCGGTTTAAATTATTAATTCTACGTTTATACCCAATATGTTGCAGGAATGAAAAATGCTAACTTGTTGATTTATTCCGCCATGTTGGCACCAAAAATATGATTTATTTTTTGTGTGCAATGAATTTTTATCACGCCGCGACGGAGGCATTTAATTTTTAATTCTGTTCGCGAGTGAAAAAGAAATTGTCTTTCTGACGTGGTTCGGGACTTTGTAAGCAATGTACGCGGTGACGTCATGCTGTGAATTTGTATTTTGTAATATTCAAATATTATAATTACATTTTGAAAATTTTCATATAAATCAGATTTATGTTCTAGCATCAATTAATTCGGACAATTTCTACAATCGTAACGTACTTTATATCACTCCTATAATCCCCGAAGAGGTGGGCAGAGGAGTGTAACTATCCTGCCACATTTCACCGGTAGTATATTGAATTACTGAATGTAATCATTCAAATAATTTTATTTTTTACTAGTTTTATAGCCGAGGTATTAAAATAAAAATGGAACGTGAAATCGGATTTTTTTCAATATTGCCCAGAGTTTTACTTTTCTAAGCCGTTCCGACGAAATAAATCGTAAGAATAACAAAAGTTAACAGTAACAACGGAATGTTTGATCATGGAAAAACGTTAAAAACCACGACCAGTATAAAAGTCTCCTATATTTCTTGTTATGACAGAGGCTGATAGGACTGGCTGCATATTTCACGGCTCTTTGGCAGACCGTGCTGCAGATAGGCAGAGCGTTAGGTAGCACACCTCTTATAAAACTCAGATATTCGCGGTAAATGCACGTTGGAAAATTTGAGGGCAAAAAAGTTTTTTACCTCCCGATTGCCTAATTACGCATGCCCTTTACGTATGATGTCGTGATGTCGGACAGTACCAGTTCAAAACGCCAAAAATCATTGGAACAAACATTAAATATTATTTTTTGTCGTGTTATGGTTACTGAAAAAGCATTTTAAATTAATAATTAAATGATTTCACTTTAAACAAAGTTGAATTACTGGCAACAATGTATACTTATTGTAGTACTTTAATGTTATCTGTCTCATTCAAAAGTTTCACTCATATATAAACAATTTAATATATGGGATATAATCTGTAAATTCTTCTGTGTATTGCATGCTGTAAGAAGCTTGGTGTTTAACAGTCGAAGGTTAAAAATGATGATGATGATGACAGTGATAAAACAAGTGTTAATATCTTTAGATTAAGAACCAAAATTTGGTGATGTTTAACTAAGCACTAACTTTTTTAGACTGCTATCATTGATAATATTGGACACTTTGTACGAATATAATATTATTACCTACAATATTTGTGTGTTATTGTTACAGGAGATTGCCGCCATACTTATCAGCTTCGACAAACATACAGAATGGCAATCGAAAGAAGTCAAAATTCGGTAAGTGTCTACATAAATAATTACATATATAGACATCGTTTATAAGCATCATTTATAATACAAAATTAATTTATCGTAATCGTATAGAAAAATTCTCGTATCCGTACTCAAATAACCCGGTAAATGTTATGTTAAACCGAAAGATAAATTCTTTGACCTGAAATTAGCTGCTCGAACCGGATTTTCCCGGCGGCGGCTGAGATGCTCGATATCATGAATGTTAATGTCCAACCACTCGAACTGCGCCGTATTCCACTCCTTAAAACGATATAGTAAAAGAAAAAAATCACATGCAGACAATCGAAAGACTAAAAAAACTTCATGGCACCATGAATTAAAACTATCAGTAGATTCGCGTCTTCTTACTTTTATACCGTTAGTCTGTGACTGTACCTAATTTGGCGCCCAACGAGGGACCCGTTCCAAGTTGTAACAACTTTAAGCAAATTAAAACTTCCGCCGTGACTACTGCTCTCTTAGTCTCAACCGTTGAAATATTAACTCTTTATGAGGACGTAGTGTACTTTCGGAATTTCGATGCGCCCGCGGATCCGAGTCGTTAGTTTAAAATTTAATACGGATCTCGGAGTTCAGTATAGTTTGCTTTGTCTTCTACGCAAATACCTACCAGTTTTATTGCAATGGACGAGCGACAAGCGACTTTTTTTTATCGATATTATTTAATACATTCTATACATTATTAATATATATGACACATTACATTAATTTATATATACAAACGAATATATATTATATATTCGTTTATATTCGTAAACGTAAACGTAATTCGTATTCGTAAACGTATATTATATATTCGTTCGTGATTTTTTATGTTATGATGTATCTGTTAATGTAAAAGTAAAAAGGTAAAAAAAGAAAATAAAAAGTAAGAAAAGAGACAGAACTTTTTATTCTTTACACATTGCCGTAGCATTCGTCTTACACTCTTAGTTGAATCTTGGAGCAATGCAACTTTGATCACACCATTTCTCTGGCGCCCGTACGATTATCGTCGCTCGTGGCTAGCGCGACAAGTCTCATAACAACAGATTTGTGGCCCGGATTTTTCTTCTCAGAACATTATATGCTCGAGTTTTGTTTGAATTAATTTATGTTGTTTTGGCCGGTTTAACGCGCGCCAGAGTTCGTTCGGTGTAACTGTTCCAACTTTCTCTACGGTTAATGTATCGATTGGCTTTATTTTCAGCGGGAAGTATGAAAATATGTATTTTTATAGCCGAAGCAAATTGTGCGTGCTCCGAATAGATAGTCGTTTTCCCTGGATCATTGATGTCATCTGTAAAAATACCATCAAACAAGTCGTTTGTACATACTGGATGATATGATGTAAGATTTTTTGTAACTTAAGCTTACGCTTGCGTCAGTTTCTCCTTTAACGATGTTATCAGTTGAAACGACGGCTGCTTAGTAATGGACGTTTTTATTCCGAATTCAAATTTGCAATACATTTTTTAATCCCTTTTTGATGACATGATGAGATTCGATGAAAATACAAGGGTTCTTGTACGGAGTGATTAGAATAGTTGTTCGTTGATATGACAATAGCTATCTTAGTAACAAGTATTAATATATTTTTTGTGTATATGTGTATATAAATACATTAAGAAAATGGAAAAGTTAACTTCGGGAAGGCCTATGTCCAGCTGTGGACTTGTAGAGACTCTTTCCAAATTGTAAACAAACAGGGAAAAATAAACTGTTGTCAGCTTATCGTAGATTATAAATTTCATTATAATCGATTCTTTAATTATGTGATGTATTCATAATTGCAAATCCCAGTACATACCCACTAATTAATATTTTGACCTAGTATTTAGTAATACAGATTGCTGAAACCGGGCTTGTGGGTTTTATTCTTGCCTACGTGCAATATTTGTGTGGAGTTCAAAAGTAATTATTAAAACGAAATAAGTACTATCAATCTATAGATATTTATGGACTATCTCGCGCAGATCCTACTTAGGCTAGGATCAAATGGTCACAAGGTAATATAATAATCACTCTAAACGACTGATCGGTAGGTCCCGGGTTCAAATCTTGGGTTGAATACTACGTTGAATTTTTCTAACTTAGGTATATGTTCTACTCGTAGTGGGAATCGGTGGTTAAGCTCGGAAATTGGATTATACTCGGGGCATCGTAATTGCTCAAGTAACTGATAATAAGTAGTAAGTTAAAGCTAATAAGTAACTGGTGAAACGTGGGAGTGTACTACATTCCTCTACCTACCTCTTCGCGGATTACAGCCGTGATATTACTTTATGTTACGTTTATCTTTTACCATATCATCAGATTATTAGTAAATTAAAATTGTGAAGGCTTGTTAATTATATAATAAATATAGCGAGAAGAAGCATTAAGCTTAAAATAATCGGATTACAGTTCTATGTACAATTAAATTACGTCGATTCTGGGCGTCGTTACGTCACGTGGAACCGCGCGACCGATCTAAACCGGGTGAGACGAGGCGTGCTAATAGGCTCCAATCATCGAATAACGTGTTCGATTCGAACGTTTTCTGTGAATAGGCAGACGATACTTTAATAGATGGTAAAGTATAACAGTTGAACAGTTTACACATTTACTGTTGTCGTGCCATTTCCTGTTATATTGCCATTGTTGTGAGATTGCATGAATGACCGTTTATTGGAGTCATCAGTCGTGCTATTGTTAGATATAGGTCTCCTGTAAAAATGTTAAGGGTTAAAAGACTATAGTTTGAAGGATTCGGCACTGATATACGCCTTCTAAATCAGAATGTATTCGAATGTCTGTCCAGCCTTGGATAACAATTTAACAAAACCCGTATTGAAACATTTTGGGGACCATGATTCAGGACTTTAGCATTTGTAGGACTTGATCGTGCCCAGTTATGGGCTTCGACAACGATTCACAGTCAGGCAGTTGAAATATATGCAGATTATTAAAACACGTAAGATTCCAAAATAGTTACTTATTTAACCGAGAAATAGAAAGGTTACTAAAACGGGCGTAGTCATTTGACATTCAACTCCCCTCACAGGAAATGTCACCATTAGACATGTGACACTGTTACACTGTATCCACTGGCACACCACATCTTGTCCCGCTATGATGGATCGCGCGATGTAACATGATAAATTAATCACTATCAATATTAGTGATTAATTCATCATGTTACATATATATGATATGTTATTTATCATGTTATGTATATCATATGTATCATGTTACATGTACATGATAGAATGAACATTGCGGTGTTATAAAATTATAAAAAAAATATTTTTTATGACATAACCCTGTTGATTTCCTTTTCCATTAGATTTAGATAACTTTTCAAATGATTTCAATTCACGTAGGCATCGTTATATGAAAGGATTAATTTAATTGAATAATCAATTGTGTAATTGTGATAAAAAAGTATTTAGTTTGTTCATTTGCTGACGCCGTGTTGCAAGATAATATGTATATTCGAATACATTCGAAGCTTAAGAACTTGACACCTTTTTTAATTACATGCATTGTATTATTTATACAATTGTTTTCCAGTTAATTTCATATTACATCTATCGTTTGAAATAAACGTTGAATCACGTGATCCATTAATTCGGGCGAAATGAGGCGTGCCAATAATACTCTGAGCACCCTCTGTTATTTGATACTAGATTTACCATTACAGATTTTATACTTTCATATGTGTAAAATGTGTAAATATATACTTGCTTAATTCAGCATTTAAATTAGCATAGAATCTGATTAAAAATGATATCATCATCAGCCTATCTCAGTCCACTGTTGGACATAGGCCTCCCCCAAAGAGCGCCACCGCGCCCTGTGCTTGGCTTGGCGCATCCAGTATCTGTCTGCAGCCTTTCGCAGGTCGTCATCCCACCTGGCTTCCTATACTGTGTTTGCCGAGCCGCGGTCTCCACTCCAGAACTCGCCTGCTCCACCGGTTACCCAAAAAAAATGATATCAAACTATCAAATCAATTAACTTTTTGTATATTCTATAAGAAAATACGGTATTAACAAAATGATTAGCATTAACATTTTTATTCCGAAATTGCGTCTCAAAATGAAGACTTCTAGACGGGTGAGTATAATCGATTTCATTTCGAGAGAGTTTGGTACTTGACCTAATGTGAAACCCGATAACATTTAGCGTTCACTAATTGATCTAATACGGACGGGACGAGACGAGGCATGTTAAATCTCACCGTTGCATTAACATTTATTGCAACACGAGCATTTCATGGGTTATTAGCTTTATGTTGAACGACTAGTGATTTACAGAAAGTATTATTGTATTATGAAATATAGATTTTTTTATAGTCGCTACCATCGCTGACCATCAGTGCAATCATAAAATGGTGTGTCAGGTTCATGTTAATTCTATGTGCACGCTGATTTGTGTCAAAAATAAATAGTACCGTAATATATTAGGGTATGTACACAATTAAATCTTCGAAAGGATCATATTAATTCGTAATCGCGGGATAGAAAAAAGTATTTTCTACAAAAATAATGGTTTTTCTATAGAAAATTTAATTTATTTATGCACTTTCCAAAACCAATATCAAAATAAATTATCGAATTTTACCTTTGCCAACCAACAAATTGAGCCCCGAATAAGTAAAGTTTTTACGATCAAATGTTAAAAGAACTTAAATACGTTACACGGGACAGGTGAAACTTGAAACGGATACGTCAAGCCCGTCGCCATTGGTGAAACTAAAAAACTAGAACACATATATCAAGCAGAGGACCTAAAAACCAGACAATCGAAATTGAATACGAATACTAACGAACGCTTTGCCGAAACTAAAAGTCATTTATAAACTAAAATAATTTAGATCCGGAGTTATGGTCGACAGCCACGAACCGTCCTAGGGTCAAAGTATGGCAATAAATTGAACTGTTATGATGGTAATAAAGTTTGGAAAGAAGCAAGCAATAACCGCTAACGTCACGGCAGTTAAGAGTTTTTATTTCGAAATTAATACCGTAGGACGCACAGAAAGCGTTACCGTCTAATTTACTTGTGTATTTGTTTGATAGATTATCGTAACCTTTTTGAACATTGTTGTTGAAGCCTGAATTTGTATTGGCTTTCGTAACGGCTATTGTTTCGATGTCGGCAATATTTTTTGGGAAATTAATTTGCGACAATTTTTCGTTGAAACGTTATGAAATTAATTGTCGTCTATTATACCATGCCGATATTGGCTCAGACCTGATAAAAATAAAGCTACATATCTAATTCAGGATGCTAAATTTGATATATATTAGGTTCAGGTACAAAATTTCCTTATATTATGAAGTTGCCAAATAAGTTTCTTGAAGTTTGTAACACTTGAGACACTGTTCGTAACTTGTAAGTGCTTATGTATTTAAATGACAATAAACATATAAATATAGGGTATTTTTTGGACATTTTAATAATGAAGGTAAGTAATAATTATAATGATAATTACATAATAAGACTACATAATTACACTGCCTCATTGAGGGAGTCGTTGCAAGCACGATTGTCGATTGACAGGTCCTACTTTTAAATGACGGTTCGACTACTATTGGATTTTTCTAACTTAGTTTTCCTACAAATGTTTTTATTAGTGGCTCGGAGTCTGGGTGTTTGTACTTGGTATAGGGCAATAGGCACACCACCTGTTCATAGTAGGACATAACCATAACTGGGGAAACTTGGTAGTTTACTACACTCCCATGCTTACCTCTTCAGGGATTACAGGTGTGATGTTAGGTTCCTTTTCTAATGAACATAACCTATGTACTTCTGTAGATGTATATAAGTGATAAAGATTAGCCAAAATGTTTTCGTATAAACGGACCCAAACGTTTTTATATTCTTATCACCAAGTCTCATAAAAGCCCATCAAAATATATATCCTCGCTTCAAAAGCCATTGAGAAGTTGGCGAAACTCGTTCACTTAAAAAACTCCGCTAAGCCGACTTTCATTATAATTGCCGTAACATTGTGATTTTTTACGATAAGTTTTGCACAAAACCTATTTATCAGAAAGTATAAAGCGCCCGCAGGTTACCCGCTTTTCTTTGACTTTGCTGAGTTCATCGTAAATTGAGTAATACTTCCATTTTTAAACTTTCCTTTATCAGCTCCGCTTGTGTTCCTTTTATTGCTCGGGTTCATGCAAATATTTTGGGACGTGATTTCAGTTCATTCAAGCGCTGCATCGAAAACGAACTTTCGAGATGGAAATCTCCGTAACTGTACATATCATGCCATTTTCGACTATTTGTATGACCTTAAATTGTTACAAAATTATGTACTTTCTTAAGCATGATTCATTGGTCCATATCTTAACAAGTGTTGGACATATCTGATAACGGTAGAAATAATTTGTGACCTTGAAAACACGCCAGTTTAATGAATCCAAAGTGTCATATTTAGATATATACCTCAAGTACATAGAATAATAGCACAGCATAATATATTTTCTGTAGCACTGATTCACCCAAAAAAGGCATATGAGGCAACCTAAACAGAAACCACACACTGTTTTGCTCAACTGCAAATATACGCCTATGTTGTATTAATTATTTCGGCTATTGTGGATTCCGATTAAAGACATTTAAATATTAATCCCTCAACTCCATTAATTGTCCGGCCGCAAATACCGTTGCATCAGATATCGTTCAGCCGTTTGAAACGCTATAGAACATGACGAGTTAATTCTCTAAATCACTCGATCCACGAATCGATTGTTCGATATTTATCGCCGCGATTAGCTTGATGGAGATGGAACAGCGGCATTAGCTGACGTATGCTCCGATATCGGCCTCGATCGGATCGATTCTGCGTTTGCTTGGTGACGTGAATGGTCCCCACTAAGTCTTTGAGTTACAGGTGTTGGATCGGATATACATACGTGTGACGTTATTAGAGGCTGATTGAGATTGGCAATTGGGTTCCGGATTTTTGGTACAATAGCCTCCAGAAATTAAAATGAATACAAGCGAGTTCAACTTTTTTTTACTTTATGAAAGTGATTAAGTTGGAAGTTTTGATATTTTTTATGCACGAAAGTGCTCCGCCGAGATTATCAACAGATACTTTTTCGTGTATTATCTTGAGACGAAGAAAGTATTGTATTACCTCCGACAGTACAGTTCACTTAAGATAATTTTGAAAAAAAAATAGAATGAAAATTTACTCCGTACTTTTTATAGTAGCCACGTAGAAAGGATTGCAACATTCTTTCTGAGTGCTGCCAGACATAAAATACCTTAAGATCGGCACTTTATATTATTATAATTCTTGTATATATAAGAATGTTTATAAGATACTATATAAGATAAATAATTAAAACTGTAAGCTATTTTTGTGCATTTGGAACTTTTCATATGAATTGATATTTTGGCTGAATATTAGGATTACCAAGTTTATAAGAGTATAAGCGGTTTACATATTATTTAAAATAGAAATTCGGCTAACACTATGAATGAATAAATGAATCTTTTACATATATTTACGGTATCTGTGTATAAAATATGATCTTGCTGTACTATTGAATTCCAAAATAATTTTCTCGGAATATAATATGTCAAGATTATTGTTGTTGAGGCCAGCAAATTATTAGGCATTATGAAAAGCGTCGTCCTTCACAAATATTGAATACGTTATATTTGATATTTGTATGTTGACGTAACGCTATTTACAAACAACTTACAGGATTAAAAGAGTGAATATTGTAAGCTATTTCATTTTTCATGATGTCTCGACAAAGTTTCAGATTTTCTATTTACATAGTATTGTTACAAGTACTATATTCTTGTTTGACGTTTTAATGTGCTGGTAGGTTCTGTACCTTATCTACCTCTTGCGGCGTCTCTGCTACCTTTGCGCGTGATTTACAATTATCTCCCAGATTAAGGTGCAGCCAAAATCTGTGGCATTGTGCATTGTTCACTCTGTTATGGTTAGGTAATGTAATACGCGGGACACGATCCAAGTTCCCGATAACGTGACTTATGCCGTCACATCTTTATCTCAGTACTGCACTGGTTTAAATATAAACTTTATATTATTATTTCATCACACCAGACACTTTACGGGGTTGGCAGAAGTTTACCACTATTTTCGTACACATTCAGGATAAAAGTATCTAATAATAGAAGAGTACTTGCAAAGGGTGGATGATAATGATGATAGTGGCGATAACCATGGACAAATAGTGATAATGATGGTGATAATTATGGAAGAATAGTAATGATGATGGTGATAATTATGGAGTGGATAATGATGATGATAATAATTATCGTATAGAGCCATACTAGGCCATATACTTTTTTCAATACAATATTCTGACTAATGTAAGATTCCGATTAATTTCAAATAGATTTTCTGTCTTTCTTTATGTTTGTAGCACGTGAAACATAAAAACAGTTACGCTGTGTCACGTGACTTGAGTTTTCTACATTCGAAGTACAAGAACGAATGACATTAGCAACGATGACAGAATGTCATCCGTCCAAGTAACATTCTGAATGAGGCTTCATTAGGACGTCATCCGATCGTGTTACGTAAGCACCTCTTGATTGCGAATTCCACCCGGAGTCGCCGCACATCAGTCGATTACGGCTGATTTGATGTTCGAATTATTGATTGTCGTTTTACACGCCGTTAATGACCTACTTCTCTGATAAGTTGGAGGTTTTTTGCCGCAATAACTGGACGGTGCGGGGGCAAGGAACGCTAACGAACGGGCAATTTTGCCGATGGCAGCCAAAGTGATAGACTCTTTAGGTATTGTTGTGACAGATGTCCCTTAACCTCGAATGCCTGGTGTTTAAACATTTACATCATTTCGGGTACAAATGGTTTGCCATATGAACTAATGTTTAGCATGGATCGGATGTTTGAACGCCCCGATTTGATTCTAGAAATAACGAGACGTTTTAATGAAGTAATATTACTGGAATCATCAGTCTGAAAATATAGTAGTTTATTGATTGGAACGCAACATATTATCTTACAATATACATAATGTGCAATATATAAGTATTGCTCATTTATTTAACTTTATATTTAATATTAAGTGCGAGTCGAATAGTGGTGCTCGGTGCTCTCTGCCTACCTCGCAAGGGACCTGGCATGAGGATATGTATGTATGTATTTAAATATATCGATGTATACCGCCTGTCCCGGTGTTCC
>DWTO01001553.1:0-15916 GCA_018244755.1 Jemadia pseudognetus
TTTTTGTAGTGTTCGACCCGGGGATTGAACCCGGGACCTCCCGTTCAGCAGTCGCACTTGCAACCAACACGACCAATGAGGCAGTGTATGATAAAAATATGGAAATTCATATCTATGAAAATAAATTTTAAAAGTTTGAATAAAAGCTTACAATCATTCCATTTTTCCTTGTTTGTTGGTAATTTTGGTGGTGGTTGTTGCAGACGTGGTGCTGGTGGTGGTGAGGGTTTCTGTACCTCATTGCCATATGCCATTGTATTGGCCAAGCGCTCCTTCAGTAATTCACGATCCTCGCCTCTCTTCAATGGCTTATATCTATAACATGTTATCTTTGAATGAGCTGAAAAATAGCTGACAAAGCTCTGACAACCAATTACAGTATCATTAAACATGTTATAAAAATAATATGAAAACCAAAAATTATGTAGGAATTTGCTGGTTGTCTCCAACTCTGTCCCACCGAGTGTCAATCTCTGCCAGAAATGTGATATACCTGAAGGCCTTAAACTTTCTGGTTCTGTGTAAATTCATATATATATAATAAATTCATATATGATATAAGCAGGTGCCCAATCAATCTACCAAGTGCTTAAACAACACATTAAAACATTGTTAAGGCCTATGACAAGTAGTTTATTAGCTACCGATGACAATAGGCACTTTCCCTTACGAGCTTGCAAAGTTCCGTTCAACACATAAGAGTAATAACAGTTAACTTTATTGTATATTTATATACCACATATTAATCTAATTAATTGAAATATCACGGGCATATAAATTACTATATAATCACGCCATGTCCCTTACGGGGTAGGCAGGGAGCTCCAACTGCCAAATATCACTATTCTTACAGACCTCACGCGCTTTTTTTACGTCCATTACTTTCTTCATAGAAGCACACGTGTTTGGGAGACTCCAGCCATCAATCATTAACTAACCTATTTGGTCGAGACTATTTTGGTTGGGAATAAACCATGAAGAATATACAAGCAGAAACTAACCCATCCGTTTCTAAGGCTCCGGATAACCTTATAGCGGATAAGGAGCGGCGGCGCGATGTTCGTGGTCGAACCGTCGGCGCTCGGCAGCGCTGCATATCCTCTTTGAACTCATATTCCCGTAAAGCAAGAACGGACTTCCGACGCTGAGCAATAGTTAGCTTTGATTCTTCTAAGATGACCTTTAGAGTCTCTTGTTGTGCTAACGAGGGTTCCGCAACCCTTGTGTGAAAAATACCCCCATGCGGAACGCTTTTGCTTGGCCATGTAATATTTACAAAACCACTGGAATCCGGCTTTTCCATTTAAATTCCATAGAAATAAATTTAGTATAAAACAAATAGGATATAGTTGTATGTAATTAATTTCGTATAAATAGGTAGTGAAAAAATATCTTAACTTGTGATGTTCTAGTGTCGAATTTTCACTATACGTTATTATTTTTAAATATCCCGGGAAACAAAATTGACAAAACACTGAATTCTGTTTTACGCAGTTTGTTTTTGACAAAAACTTTACCCAACATGGTAATGAATTTCTATCAACTATCTATTTCTATCTATCTTTCTAGCAAAATGTTTATAATTATAATTTTAGCATAATGCAAACAAAACCTAAGTATTTCGATAAAAAAAAATTGTAACAATAATAATAATTGTGAACCGTTAAACTAATTTAACGCTTTTGTCTAAACAAAAAATCTACCTATACATTTGGCGGCAAATTTGCTTTCTTGAAGTTGTATGGAAGACTCCTTTCTCCATTCTTTTTTCATAGTTAAGCAGATTTGTAAAGAAATTTTAACTGACTAATTTAATGAATAGAATGGATCAGTCAGTAGAAGCAACAATTGAAAAAATAAAATTGCAAGAACAAGATAATGAAGCGAGATTTAAGGAACAACGTGACTGTATGTATCGAATAAAAACGCTGTTCTATTAATTTGTTAAGAAGCTTTCAAAATATTTTCTTTTGTTCTGTTTAGATGAAGCAGCAATAGCATTGCTAAATAGAGAAATTAAGAATGCGACTTCGGAGACTCGCAAATCGATTCAAGAACAACTAGAAATAACAAAGAGGATTGAAAAAATACGACCGTTATTAGTAATACAAAAATTAAAACGCGAAGCTTTATTGGTTGAAATAAATACATTAACAAAAATGTTAGAAGAATTGAAATCCCAGTCCGTGAGTTCAATTTACTAAATAATGGAAACTAATTCGAATTTCAAAATATATCATTAAATGCTATTGAAAATAACGACCGCACGGTTTTCACATATCTAGTGAACTATTTTTTTAATGTAACAGGAGGAAGGTATAAAAAAAGTGTGGGGCTTACGTTCATCTTTGTGTGAAAGAGTCAAGAACGTATCAGACCAATGCGACATCCGGGCCCTTCTTGCCAGGCCAGTATGTATAGATCCTTTGCCACTCCCACTCACTACACATGTTGAAAATGAAAAGAATTTAGTAATACACGAAGAAAGACTTAAAGCTGCTTTGGAACGACGGGAAAAAGCTATTGCTGAACGGGAAAAATTATTATCTGAACCAGATACCAGGGAAGACTTCATTCGGTAAGTTACGATTATGTTTTTTATTCATTGCTTATAAATAGTTAATCTTAACAATAGAAAGTTAATCTCGTTTGTTGTGGTTCTTGATTGGGGAAAACTTAAATTGTAGTAAAAAATTACTACTTGCATTTCTTACAAAAATATTTGAATGCCTCGTTGGTCGAGTGCTATTGCTTATCGAGAAGTCGTGGGTTCAAATCCCGGGTCGGATACTATTTCATTTTACTAGTTAAAATTTCTAGTAAAAGTTTGGAATGGGGCCTATAATATGACAATAAGCTTAGCATAGCATCTACTGCATAATTGGACGGAAACGTAATAAAGAATATAGTTGGGAGTGTACTACATTCCTCCGCTTACCTCTTCGAGGATTGCAGGCGTGAAAACCGGCATGTCTATATTTTCGAAAATATGTCATAATTTCATTATTTTTCAGAGTATTTGTCTACTAAATTGTAACTTTATAATTTACAGAATAAAGAATGCATTGCGCTATTCACTGGACAAAATAGAGAGTCTTAGTAAGTTATATTTTCTTTGTTCTTAAATTATAGTAATAATATTATTATATTCAATTTCAAAAATAAGGTATATAATATGTCTCTAACGATTGTTTTCTATGCGTGAAATTCGGTGAAATGTAATCCATTGTGCTGTCAAAATCAGCCGCGAAATGTCAATGTTGAAAATTGTAATTAAAATGTAACAAGAGTAAGAATTAAATAATCGCAAATCAATTTCTTATACTGTTTATAACTACAAAATGTACCGAAACTTGAAAGAACTCAGGTAACGAATTACAAATAACTTGTTCCATATTCATGTCAAATTTATTGGATTATGTGCACGTATATTTATGGGTCCAGTACTTACCATTTCTCAATATTGCATTGTAACTTTGCTCTTTATGAAAAAAAACCACTAATTTAAAATGTTTACAACATTAAACATAAATTTAGATTTTCCACTAGTGGCTCGGAGTCTGGATATGTGCCTGGTGTATGGCAATAGGCTCACCATCTATTTCATAGTGTGATGTAAATGTAACTAGTCAAATGTGGGAATGTTCTATATTCCTCTGCCTATAACTTCAAATACTTAGGTCGTATATATACATACATACCATCACGCCAGGTCCCTTGCTGGGTAGGTAGAGAGCACGGAGTGCCAAATATCTCTATTCTTGCACACCTGTCGTGCCTCTAGGTAGGTCGTATATATGATATAAATATATAACCTTAGTATTTGAAATTCCGAAAATAATTATTGCATGCCTAGGTTATAAAATGTCTAAAATGATCTGTACTATCCAAATTTTGTGGTTCTTGCAAAAGTAATTTCAACTCTGTGTTGATGAGTCAGTCACATAAAGAATTTGTGATATTAATTCGGATTAGGTACTATGTAAAGGATAAATTGTCAAAGTATATAGCCCTCTCTCTCTTTCTCTCTCCTAACTTTACACTCCTTATTGCTCAATCATGGGTGCCGGCAGCGGGGTGTAAGGTGGTGCTATTGCACCCCCCTGGCGGAAAAAAAAGTACATAAAAAAAATTACATAGTTTATACCAACTGCATATTTGATAATGAAAGGTTAGAAAAGTACTTGATACTTGCAACTCTGTTATCAACATGCTTTACATGTGTATAGTCTTACATTTGTTATTATAACTTAATAGTATGTGTAGAAGCAGATGCATCTCCCTGAAAACAATCCCGGGCGAAACCCATAAGCTCAATATTTTGTTATTAATTGCAAATAATATTTTTAACTAGGTATTAAGTGTTTATTACATTCAGAATTGTTCTAATTTGAAATTCCTAGTAGTGGCTCGGAGTCTGCATTTGTATCATATGTATGGCACTAAGGCTCACCATCTATTACGAATAATTATGATGTTACATTTTTTATTCAGTGTTAATAGACATATTTGTCATTGTTAACTATGTAAGAACAATTATTCTTATCCAATAAAACAACATAGTGCTATAATTCATATTATATACCATAATTTAAAGCAGAAACATTTTATCTATAAACAATGATGTCATTATGTAAACAAAACAGTAATTCTCAACAATTCATGAGACAAACACAGTATTACTCATGGAGTGGATCATTTATTTTTAAAGAATTAATTATTCACTGCTAATATCATTTATTAGCATTACAACTACTTGTATTGCATTACTAATTGTAATATCCTTTTATGGTTTAATATGAATGATGTGGTTGGCAGGTAGTTAATGTTACAATGGGTTGCTTCAACTGAATTCTCAAGGGCAATCTAGTGTTAGTACATTTTGGTTTTTAAATTTAAGTTGTTCTAATAATTGCTGAACGGTAGGAATAAGTGTAGGGGTAGTACTTTACATATTCTGCAACCTACGATACCATATAATACCAAGAACTAAATGTATATGTTTGTAAAAAACCAACTAAACAAGTTTTTAAATAGTTTTGGTTTCCATGCTACTACATCATTCATACAAAGAATGGCAGTTAATGTTTTCAAGTCTTTGTCACTAATACTTGTATGTTACAGGAAATTAATAAGATCATATCACGCCAGGCGAGTATTTAGCAGCAATGTGGAGTCGAATGAAAATGTACCAATCAAATTTTCTACCAGTCAGGCAGCAAAGAGGCGTGTTACACCAATAGTGAAATACTCAAACACAGACACTATGCCCTGGTACCAACCATTCAGTGTAGTTGGTAGTGTCGCGGTATTTTTGATATATTTCTGCATTTTGAGAGAAGAGAACGATATGGATCGGGAGTTCGACAAAACTTTATATGATAGGATAAAAGGCCTAGAAAAGGTGCAACTTTTACAGAGCTATAGATATAACAAAGAGCATGGTAAGAGCGTGGAGGATATTGAAAAGAGATTGAAGGAGATTGAAGAGGCAGCTGCTAAAGAGTCAACAATGACACAATAGATTAAGATTGCATTGTTTTAGTAAATATTAGTGAATAATAAAATATTCGTTATTTAAAGTATGATTTTATTTGTAATAGAAGTAACATTCTCTTTTTTGTTTTCTATGTATTTTTTGTGTTGTGTATAGATAGGTACATAATCGGCCCTGAAACATCCTGCCGGTTGAAATCGAAAAAAGCGTCTCGGAGAGCCTCATTCAGGAGACTAGTCCAAAAATATTATTTAAAATTTTATATTGTAGGTATGTATACATTCTATGTATTTTATGTATGTATTTATATAGGTACATATGTAAAATATTGCTAATGGCTTTGTTGTGCCTGCTGCATATTCACACTATCACCCTGGGTGGACTGGTAGAGAATGCCACTAGACATTAAGACTGCCCTTTGAACCTAAGTATGGGTTAACAGTAAAGAATGAATAAATGAATGTATGAATACGTAACTTCACGCCTATAATCCCCGAAGAGGTAGGTAGAGGAATGCAGAACACTCCCACGTGTCACCGATTACGTTTACGTTCCACTATGGAATAGGTGGTGAGCCTATTGCCATGCATCAGGCACATATCCAGATTCCGAACCACTACTATAAAAAATTATAGTGTTCGACCCGGGACCTCCCGATCGGCAGTCACACTTGCAACCAACACGATCAACGAGGCAGTCAATGTATGAATAAAATAATAAAATCAACATTTTGAGATTTTTATGAGGCACGACAGGTGTGCAGGAATAGAGATATTTGGCACTCTGTGCTCTCTGTCTACCTCGCGAGGGACCTGGCGTGAGATATGTATGAATATATGTTTTCATGTAGGTCAGGTAATCTTAATGAGCACCGTGTCAGTCCAAAATAAGTTCAATTTATCTTGCTCGCTTAATAAATAATACGGTAATCGATATTTTAAGATTGTATATTTTTAAGGAGTTATTCATTTGTTATTATATGCCTTAATACAAGAAAACTTGATAACTTGAAATAATAACAAATAGATACATTTTTCTTCTCATCTCGTAAGGTAAATATAGTATTTTAATAAGACCTGTGCTGGCTTAACTCTTTTTTTCTAAATTGACATTTTTCGAATAATACATTCGTTCTAACGAGGGCATAAGTGAAGTTCTAAAAAAATTATATCATGGCCTACAAATAAAATCTACTTATTAAAATATCACAAAAATACCTACAACGTAAGGGAAAAGGGCAGTGTTCTCGCTAAAGAACAGCCTCTGTCCGTGAGCACAAAGGGAGGGAACAGAGGTAGGGTCATTGAAATGTAACTACGTCAATAGATATTGTACAATGTGAGGTCCCCAACCGAAGTCTAGCGTCTTTCTATGCGTTAGGTACTACCCTTCTAAATTAGGACTGACATTGTATTACGCAGCTCATTCTCCACGTAATATATTTTTATAGTGCTTGCATTAAAAGATAGCATCTGAAGAATGTTTAAATATATATTAATGATAAAACGAGTATATACAGTTTTTTTTGTAGTACCTATAAAAATTGGTAGATTCGTAAAATAAATCTGAAAATTTTGCGTGCACTATTATATTTAATAGCACTAGTAGCTACTTATATGAAAATGACGTATATTATAATGGAATACTCTTAAATAGTTCTCAAGATATGTAGATTATGTACGTATATTCTCAAGTAAACTCCGCGTTGGCATAACATGTTTATTTTCAAGGATTAACGAGTATTATTCCACTGATGGAGAACGTGAGTCAGTACAATATTTTAGTGAGAGATAAAAAAAAACTGCACTCAAAATGTTTACTTTTTCACTTACGCTCTAGGTAGTGGGTACAGGCAATTAGCGCATATTATAACGTAGATGTATGATCAGATGATGTAAATAAATTATATATATACAGTTCGGCCCATTTTCTTATTTTTTTTCATCCAATTTCATTTTTATGATCGAATTTCTTATGTTGGTATCGCGTCGTGTCGCTAGGTAATCTGACCAAATTTAAAATAATATTTTATTCCATAGATATAGTATCCCTACATGTTTTATTCCGATTTAGTTGTGATTGGAAATAGCCTCTATTAAATTATGGTATATTATAATTTTATATCCTGATGTTTTGTTCACAAGTGAAGATTTATTACGTTCCCTTATAAAAATGAAGATAATTACTAATTATAAAGAGCAGTTAAGTTTTTTAATTTATGTAGGTAATAGTTAGTGTAGTTGTGTATTTATGTATTAGTGTAGTAGTAATTTTAGGGAGAAGGTAGGAATAACTTGTCCACATACTTAATTTTTGTGAGTAAAACACATCTTTCTGTAATAATGAAACAAACATGTACTCTAGATCATATTTAATAACACCAAATTGAATCAATTACACATAAATGATAAAGGACAATACATAGACCTCATTGGCACCTTTGTCTTGTCCTCAAATACCTAGACACATCATGAGTCACACACACCAATATGTTGTAAATGTATTTTATGTTCTAATGTTGCTGATATAATTATTCCTAAACTGATATTAACATAGACAAAACTTAGAATGGTGTTTGACATTAATAGAAAAAAAGAATTTCAACTTTGATGCCCCTACTTAGAAAAAACTGTATGATTACTCAAAAATGAATCACGACACAATACAAAAGAATATTAGAAGAATTAGTTCTATATGAATTACAAATAATTTATAATAGAGTGAACTTAAGCTAAATTATGCACGCTCTCCACGGATTCGCCGGGCCAGCTGGATGTCTTTAGGCATGATGGTGACACGCTTGGCGTGGATGGCGCACAAGTTGGTGTCTTCAAACAGGCCCACCAAGTAGGCCTCACTGGCTTCCTGTAATATGCAACACATTTTAATTTTTCGAATAATAAATAAATAATAAAATATATCAATTGTATCATTACGAAGATGAAGTTCTTCATTGAGAAAAATCTGTATGACAATATATTGTAAATTATGTGCATTTTGTTTCCATTATGCAATATCAATACTAAGAATATTTTTACCTGTCATAACATGTTATGGTGACTGCAGTTCAGCAATGTCAAAACTTATTTACTAACAATGAAGAAAAATTAAGATAAAGTAATCGTGTGCTAATTAAAATATTGATGACAATAATTACCTGCAAGGCGCCAATAGCAGCAGACTGGAAACGAAGATCAGTTTTGAAATCTTGGGCGATTTCTCTTACAAGTCGCTGAAACGGCAGCTTGCGGATCAGCAACTCCGTAGATTTTTGGTAGCGACGGATTTCTCTCAACGCCACGGTTCCAGGGCGGTAACGATGGGGCTTCTTCACACCACCAGTGCTCGGTGCTGATTTACGCGCCGCTTTTGTGGCCAACTGTTTACGAGGTGCTTTACCTCCCGTAGACTTACGCGCGGTCTGCTTAGTACGGGCCATGGTTTGCTAGGATACAAAAATTTTCAATTAAAGAATGACTGGCAGTCGCATAATAACTAACAGTCGCATAATAAACAAGTAGATGTTGCAATGCTACTTGCAACAGCCTCCAAATTTAAGATGTTGAAATTTAAGTTAACCCGTCTATATTTTACAGATATTTATCGACCAACATAGAGCTGAGCAAAGTAGCAACAGTTTACACACCTTTTTTCTTTATTAACTGGTAAAATTGGAATATCTACCACAATTTACACAAGCTAGTCACAACAATGATCATATGCTCAAAATGGCGTCAACAAGCGAAATGGATTGAGACGGCGGGCGAAGGGACGCACCGCGGCACTGACGCCATTATTCTGATCAGTGATTGGTTGACCTGTATGAAATTCTCCGTATTTTATTGGTTAAAAATATACTTTACTATTGGCTGAGAAATTGATATCTGAATTAAACCTTATCCTATTGGCTCTTAAAAGTATGTCAGTGTTGTCGATCTAAAAATAATAATTATTTAAAAAAAATACTTTCTAAATTAATTAATAATATTAATACAGTTAAATATAGGCATTATTGTGCATTATGGTTATTATGAAGTCATAAGCACAATAATCAAAATGCTTAACATTTTTAATAAATTAGGTCTTGTATTAAATAAGTAAAAAAATTGTTTGTTATAAGAAGATAAATAAAGAGTAACGTCCTGCCTAAATTTATTTTTACGTGGTTACTGCTTCATTTTCTTTTCTGAATATAGAGGCTGGCTAGTACAGGACTTTAAAATAAATAAAAACTTTTTTCAATATTACTCATAAAACTATTTTTTGTGCTTTAGAATTTTTTTTAAAATGCGACCCATTTTTTGTTTCATATTGTAACCGAAATATTTCATAAGAGCAAACGAGATAAATAGAAAACACGACGTGACACATCTGTCAATGATGATTGCGCTTGTATTTTTTGTGATATGTACATAGTAAAGTCAGCGAATAGAGATAAATTTATTTTAAGTTCAAGGTCGTGTAAATCTAAAATGTTTAGTGCATCTTTAGAATATTTCCGACTTTTTCGCTTCTATTTACATTTTTTACCTTTCTAAAAGACTTAGTATCACGTGATCCGTATATTGAATTTTAATTGGTCATCGGTGAGCGTGCCCTGCGCGACGCGAGAGGCGCAATAATAGTTCACCAAAATGCCGTCGGAATCTAAGCCTTTGTTGACAGCCCAAACCGAAAAACCGAATCATTATAAGTAATTCAATGTTTAAATATCTATTTTAGTTTAATGTGAAACTACCAAACACGTAGATTTTATCGACATACGATTCACTAAGTTCGGCGGTTTTGTATTGCAGATATCTGAAGGAATTCCGTGTGGAGCAGTGCCCGTCGTTCCTACAACATAAATGTACACAACATAGACCTTTCACATGTTTCCATTGGCATTTTAATAATCAGAGGAGAAGAAGACCTGTAAGGAAAAGAGATGGCTCATTTAACTATAGCGCAGACAACTATTGCACCAAATATAATGAAACCTCTGGGATCTGTGAGGACGGTGACGAGTGAGTACCTAATGTCATTGCTTTGTTTTCTTTAATTCCAATGGTTTTTGTTCTATTTTCAAAAGTCATGGCTCGTCTCCGAATCAATCGTTAACAATAAGTCACATTTCGAAAGGCGTATCACGATACAGTGGAGTTTTTTGAAGGAACATTTTGTTTACCAATACCCTGTTTATAACCCGACCGAATTGTGAATGCGACTAAATTGCGTGAGTTGGAGGTACATTTGGACCTCTTTTATTTGTAGGCTTCACATATTCCATTGTTCTTTGCTTCAAATATGGGTGTCTAAACACACCTATAGGTACCCATTCAATGAAAGCTATTGATCAAGCGAATTTGACGAAAATAAACCCTTGTTTTCTCTCTAATTATAATTTCTTCTCAAACTTAGTAATCCAATCTTAAGCTGTTGTTTTATAATAATATTTTGTATTTAGAATGAAAATGGCCCAGTTCAGTGATGGAGTAAGCCGTATTTTATAAACATTGGTTGCAATCAATTTTATAAGTAAATTTATTACAACTATCATCATCAAATCAGCCTATTGCAGTCCACTACTGGACATAGGCTTTCAGTTAGGGTTTACACCCATTGCCCCTTCGCTAGGCATGCAAGGTGAGGAATACCTAGTGTCTGTCTACCTCTATAGAAAATAGTGTAACATTTATGTATATTTGCTAGTGATGTAACAAATATTCACATTTGTGAGTATTCACAAATTTTTGAGTATTCACAAAATTTCTATTAATGTTTTGTGAATATTAATATCAGAAAAAAGTCTTAAAGCCTTTGCCTAATTGTATTCAAGTAATGACAGAGGTAGGCAAATAATGTCTCTATATCAAAATTTGTCTTTACTTTTGTATGAAAAGTGTGCAATTATCAATTGTTTATTGACTGATTAGTTGGTACAAACATTACTTCAGAATTGATGTCAGTGTTAACTACTGCTAATGTGTCTTGTAATGTTAACCATAGGTAATTTAGTAATAGCACTAATTTCTTGTCATAAATATTTACAACTGTTAGTGCACAGTCACACAAGGTTTCTTAAGGGTAAGGGTAATTTGAACACAACTATTTGATCTAAAACTAGACAATACCACTCTGATGATAACCTGGCAGTGACACTTTAAGAGTTAATATTTTAAATCATTGCAAAAAATAATGAGAATAATTAAAAAAAAAACCACATGTACTAATAAATAAGACACCATTCCCCCTTTATATTTTAATATAAAAAACTACCCTATTTCTTAATTCCCATCTGTGATATTTTACAATACATTCTTAATACATAACCATATTTTGAGACAATTCCACACATACACCTGAGGCAGAGAGTACTAAGAGCACTATGTTGGTACTTTAATGTAAAGATTATGCTTTGTATTAAAGAGAGTATCAGTGTAGAAAGGGGAAAGGGCTAGTTCCAATGGTTTGGACATGTTGAAATAAGGATGAAACAGCTATACTATGTGAATGTGATAGACACAGGTGCAGGGAGACCATATAAATCAGGTTGAAGTCTCTGAAACTGGTGTGGATGTATGAAGGGAGTGATGAATGTGGAAGAAGAATGGCAGGTCTGTAAGAATAAAGATATTTGGCACTCTGTGCTCTCTGCTGACCCTTTAAAGGACTTGATGTGAATATATGTATGTGTAACAAATACTTGTTCTTGTCTCATAGACATATATTTTTACACTGGATGGAAATCAAAACCAATAGTGCAATAGGTACGGGTTGAAGAGTTAAGAACACACTCTGGAAACAGAGCACCATAAATTAGTATTAGGAACCTTACACACTATGTAGAATATTACAGACTTAGTGAGTTACTGTTACTCTGTTACTCTCCATACAATGTATTGTTGTAAATAAACTTGGTAATTCTAATTTTGACATGATTTAAAATTTTGCTACTAATGTTTGCTCTGGAACATCTGAAATAGTACAATAATATCTCTTACTTTAAAACTGCAACAAATCACTGCATGCCAACTGTCTTGTGAACTCTAAACATTTATCAGTTTATACAAAAGTGTGACAAGATTTATAAATATTTTGGTGAGCAAACTAGATAAAGTAACAGTATCATATTTGTACTGAAGTGTGTGTTGATTGAAGTCCACTGTGAAAAACATTAAATATATGTATCAAATGGAAGAACACATTTGTATTTAAAGCGAAGAAGGGAGAGGTGGGGGGCTACAATTGCAATTGCTTTTTGGATTTGAGATCATTTATATTTCAATATGATCTGTCACAATTGCAAGTGTTAAGGTATCCATAATTGAACATGTTAAAGTATTAAAAAAAAAATTGAGATATACGAGTATTAATGTAAAATATAAACACAAACTTAATTCTTTGTATTTGTATAATTATTATGAGCTCTTAGTGTAAATGTTTTCATAAAAGATATAATTCATACAGTTTTAATTCCATTCATTATTATATTTATATAAAGAAATGTAATTATACCTATTATATTGTTTATATATGCTTATTAAGGTTACATAAGTGTGTGGGTCATACCATAGATATATCATAATATATGAGAGGTGTTAAATTCATCTATTATGAGAGTGTCATGGATATTATGCTTTGCTCATTTATGAGGTTATTTACATACGGGAAAAATGGACAGTTGGGAACTGCTCCTGCTGTAACATAATTAAACACAAAATCACATCTGTAATCCCCGAATAGTTAGGCATAGAAATTTATGTATTACACTGCCATGATTCACCAGTTATGTTTACATCCCACTATGGAATAGGTGGTGACCCTATTGCCAATATGGCAATAGGCCCACCACCAATTGCCATGCAGTGAGCACATTTCCATACTCTGAGTCTCTACTAAAAAGTGTAAATTAAAAAAGTCTGTAATGCTTGATTCATTGAATTGAACCCAGAATCTCCCAATCAGCAGTTGCACTTGCAACCAATATGGCCAACAAGGCATTCTTTAAATATGCGTTTTGTTGCGTCTTGCAATGAGAATTTTATTGCAAAGCCTCCATCTATGTATATAAATAGTTGTGACTGTTATCTGTGTGTGTGATTTCATAGTTGGTTAATCAGGAAGTTATTTATTTATTCTTTATTTATTTATTTAATATTTATTCTTTATGTTGCTAGTATGACAATAAGTTGTGCACTTTGTGTAAATTTGAGAATATGTTGTGCACGTTGTGTAAATTTGAGAATTAGTTGTGCACTTTGTTTAAATTTGAGAATAAGTTGTGCACTTTGTGTAAATTTGAAGCTGTGTAGAAATTGTACGGCCATAGATTACTATATGACAATTGTTCCAGGTGCCCATATTTACACCGCACCGCGGGCGACACCGAGCGCCGCTACCATTTACGCTATTACAAAACATGCATGTGCGTACACGATACGGACGCCAGGGGGCTCTGCACCAAGAACGGTGCTCACTGTGCGTTCGCGCATGGAGCCCCCGACCTGCGGCCCCCCGTGCTGGACGTGAGGGAGCTGCAAGCTTTAGAAAACCCCGATGTGGCCGATGGGGACGCAGCTGCCCCCAACGCACTAGATAGAGAACGCAATCTTATGAACGAAGACCCCAAGTGGCAAGGTGTGTTAGAAGTTTTACATGTTTTTAAAAAAAAATATCATTTCTCTCAGTGATCTCCTGTTTTTCCATCTAAGAAGTAAGTCTTTTTATATTGAAATTAGTATATTTCTAACTATTACCTCATTAATTTGTGAATGACATAATGTACAGGAATTTTAATGGTTACCAAGTGTTCACTGGCTGGTAAGTAAGTGCTTAGTTAAGTGCTTAAAACACTTTTTGTTAATGATATATGTAATCTTGTATTGCACACACACACATTAAACTCATTGCATAAGTAGATTTGCCATTTGCATCACCTTAATGTAGTAAATAAAAAATATGTATCATCCATTAGGAATCGTCAGTTACAAGTAGGATTGAATTATAGTTTTATTTTTTAAATTACAAAATTCAACTATACCTAGACTCCTTAGTGGTATAACTTACAAAATTACTAATATTGGCCTTATAATGATCACGTTTTTGACAGTGTTTTTTCTTTAATTTCAGATACAAATCATGTGTTATCATCATATAAAACAGAACCATGTAAAAGACCACCTAGATTATGTAGACAAGGGTACGCTTGCCCACAGTATCACAATAGTAAAGTGAGTTGTGTTCCATTGTGTGAATAGAGCTTTGTTATCTACTGTGTCGCTTCACTGACGAACGGCAATTTGCAGGATAAACGTAGATCACCAAGGAAATATAAGTATCGTAGCACCCCGTGCCCCAACGTGAAGCACGGGGAGGAGTGGGGGGAGCCCAACAACTGCGAGGCGGGCGACGCCTGCGGCTACTGCCACACGCGCACCGAGCAGCAGTTTCATCCGGAAATATACAAGTCGACGAAGTGCAACGACGTGCAGCAGGCCGGCTACTGCCCGCGCGGACTGTTCTGCGCATTTGCGCACGTTGAGCGTAAGTGTATATTCCGGCATACGATTTATGAGTTGTATCACGACGTCCACTCATAATCGTCGTTTGTTACAGCCGACGAAATAGGCGGTCGCGAGCTGACCGGCCCGCTGGACTGCGGCACCAATTTAGCAGATTTATTGTCGTCCGCTCTGCCGCCCGACAAGAAGAACGACGCTGTGAGCCTTCTCGGGAATGCGTTGAATTTGGAGCGCGCTCGGCCGCTGTCGCCGGGCGCGGCGCCGCAGACCAACGGGAGCGGTGAGGGCTCCGAGTGCGCTTCCACGTCCAGTGGGGGCTCGAGCGGCGGCCGAGCGCCCGGCCCACCGCAGCGTCTGCTGCCACTAGCTGCGTTCGCCGACGACAAGTCACACGCTGCGTCTGTATGGTCGCAACGTGCCACTTTCGATGCCACCGTGCTGCAAGAGGTGGTCGGCAACGCCCTCGACGATCTGCACCTCGACGACCCGCTCAACTTGGTAGCGTCACTCGATCGCGACTTGTCCGACGGCGAGGGGCTACTTGGGGGCTCGGCGCCGGTCAATATCCCGCAAACGCGCAGCGCTCTCAGAGGCTTCAGCCCGCCCACCGGCGGCTCACCACTGCCGCCGTTCCTGCGCTACGCTCAGAACGAACCCGAGCGGTTATTTAACTCGCACGCAATTAAAGCGGGTAGTTTCGGCGCGGCACCGGCGGGTCCCTTCGAGTTTGCCGCGACGTCGCCATCAGCCGTGGGAGGGAGCGAGTTGGGGCGGCTGCGCGAGGAGGTGGCGGCGTCGCGCGCGCAGGCGGCGCGCTGGGACGAGCGCATCGCGCAGGCGCGCTCGGCCTGCGAGGCGTGGCAGCGCGAGGCGGACGAGGCGTCGCGCAAGGCGGCGCTGGCGGAGAGGCAGCGCG
>DWTO01001554.1:0-15915 GCA_018244755.1 Jemadia pseudognetus
TATTTATTACCCTACTTGAAATTAATGATACATTAATTATCTCTCAGTACTTTACTAAGGTATACGGAGAGAAACCATCTAGCAACACTCCATTTTTTATTATTATATACCTATAATTGAATATCGGTGAACGGTAAACGCAAAACAGTCGCCATGTTATAAATGGAAGTATGATATCACGCATCAAATTTTTCTCGCTAAAAGCACAATATGTGATGTTGTGAGCATGATCGAACTAGTATGCCAGAAAAAAACATACAACTTTACGGAGCTCAATTTTCTCTTAATATTTCTTAATAAATTCTTTTTGCTTGCTATAATATTATAAATTTATGATTGAACTTACTAATGCACGTTCAATCATAAATTGGGAAAAGGTTATAAGTTAAGGTTTCGGTCATTTGCGATGAATAGTCTAAACTAGTTCTCGGTTAGTAGCAACTGTAGCAAGAGATTGTTCCACAAATAGCATTAGACGAGAGTGCGGCCAGAGGATGGCTGACCGTCTCCCTCCGACGAGTGAACGACTTCTTATCGCAGCCATATGACACCGTCACTAAAATTACCGGAGCAGCGTGAACATTTTAAACTGTTATGGTGAGTTAAAAATGAATGTTTTATTATTTCGGCCAATTGCTTACAGCGCGCAAAGACAATAATGATCTTTAAACTTGAGAGGAGAGGACATGTATTCGAAAGAACATTGAGATAAATTGTTTTCGATACATACTAATTCTATAAATATTCAATGTCTTTTGTGTGAGAAGGTTATTTAATTTTATGTTAGACGCGAGTGGAAATTCAAAGTACCAAACGTACCACGTATGAAAACTTTGCGACCTAAGTTTTTAAGCATAAGTACATATATTCAACGTTATTAACACATGCGCACATTTGCTAATGTACTCAACAAAGCTGCGCAAAGTGAAAATGTGGTCAATAAATGTTAGGAAGCGTTTTGGTGGGCAAGCGTTGCCCACGCATTCGCGGCCGAAATTCACCTTCAGGCAAGGCCAAGGAGGTTCACGATTACTATTCAGTAAACTGTATTTTTTTTCGTTATGAAGATAGTATAAAGAAAGTAGTGTCGTGACCGTGTTCATCGTGATAAACAATGATTCGTTATCAAAACGTTAAGAGTGCGAGGGACTTTATTATCTATACAGATGACTCATAACTGTTTAAAAAAAGCGATGAGACGAGAAATGTGCAAACGTTCATCTAATAATTATCGCCTTGATTAAATAAACGATTACTCGTAAAACAATGGTTTCTAGTTAATTATGTAATGAATGCAGTACAAAAGATAAAAATTGTAAGTTTCTAAAGAATTTATGAGAGATAATTTTGAAGTCTTTATAAACGATGGGTAAAATATTTTTCGTATCAAACAATACGCCTCCTCAAATTCTAAACGCGGATGGCTACAGATTATTTTAAGTGATTCGCCATACACTTTAAAAATTACCACGGCAAGAGTAATGATAGGCAAATAAACGAGCGAACATGGGGGAATCAAAAGAACATTCTCGATTTTTCAACAGGAATATTAGCGTTTATCCTGTTTAAACCTAAGACCAAACAAAACATACATCGTGGCCTTCAATTGTACCTAATTGTTAGCACTAACAACCAGTTTACGATAGCTTCGATATTGGCCAGATAGAGTGCGAATGTGATTTGAACAATGGCTGCGTACGTGCGTGTACTCTGACAAAATATTCACACTACCTACTCCCAGACCAGACGAGCCACACATAGAAAATTGATCCTTGCCCAATATATTTATAATGTTCTGGATGAAATGAAACTACAAAAATAAATTGCTTTCCATTGATAGCACAGTAAACATTATAACGAATAGTGAAACAATGAAATGATCAGAGATGATAGTTTTTTGTTTGGATTTGTTTGGTTTGTGTGTGAAAATAATGCAATACAGTTTTGGTACAATAGCGCAAAGTTGGCGGCTATAAACGTACGTGGTTAACTCGTGGAAGGATTAAACGCAACAAAATGCTAAAACAAATATTTGTGCGTTATCTCTATTGCAGGAAAACGTCCTGTTTATCGTGTGCACTTTCCTGCTGGCCGCGAATTAATTTACTGTTCGGCCGTTATGAGCGGATGTGACAATATAGTATTGTTAGCCGGATTCCGAATATAGAAGCCGTGTCATGGTAGTGTCGGCAAAATAAACGTTGTGTGGTCCGACTAAACCTATATTGGATTCTAGATTATTCACCCGAGCTCATAATGAATATTATGTACGTGGATCGCGTACGAAATATTCATTACTTGTATTATTAACACATTTGAGTTCGTACAAAATGTAATATCGGTTCGGTAGGTTCATTAATTGATGTTATGGTGTATGTATAGATATGTATCAGCCGTTGCGTGGCTCGGCAAATTAACTCCACGTAATCGATATAACTTAACAGGTCTGACTGACGGAAGCAGATAATTGTCAGTGTGACAGTGAAAGCCCAACACGGAATTATTCTTAATAATGTGGTATTCATATTTTCTATATACCTTTTTCATTCTTGTAAACTACGTACAGAAAAGTTTCTTTATGCGAAGACAGCACTAACCGATAGGCTGCCGCCACAAGAGGCAGTTTACGTTTGTAGATACCGACAAACGAAATTGGACGAGACAGTTTGTACAATCCCAGTTTGTATTAGTTAATATCGGTACTATTCAAAATCGGCCATAAATGCAGTGCCAACTTTTGTTTTGACTTGTTTTGTTTTGTTTGATTAAGACGGTTGCGCCCAGTCTATTATATGCATGGTCTATTAATCATACCCCCATATTGTCATACATACCTCTGTAATAATGTCTCCACGGTCGGAACAGTTGTCACGGCAATACTATCCCGGGCGAACCGTTCATATGTACATAAACATACATGAGTGCAGACGAGAGAAACGAGTACACTGGATTAAACGGCACATTAAACAAGACTCGTTCGTTTCATTGCAACAACATCCTTTGTAATGGAAGTGAAAACTTTTATGTTAAGTACCTACCAACTATGAAGAAAAAACGACGAAAAAAAAATTTACGTGCAATTCCTATTTTTACGGGAGAAGATCGTTTAAATCGTCATGAACGCAAACATTGAAGTACATAATACGCTTCGCACGGCGAGCCCACGTGACTCGCGAGCACCTCTCGCAAGCTTCATTATCTTGTGTGGGCACGTCGACTGGGATTAATTTCTACGTTGATTTTATTGTGTAAACAAACAAGCGCGCACACTGCGCCGGACCACAGTTCCGCGTGAAGTATTGTGTTACACGTATCCCCGGTGGAGCAGCAGTCAATTGTCATGTTGATTGAACAGATCTCACGGCCCGTGTAACGAGGATGCCCTGTAACAATAAACACGGTACGGCGGGCGCCGCAGCTGATCGCAATGTGTCCACTATTGTATTCTCACGACACATCCTAACTTATGTGGCGCTCGCAGCTGCTCAACGTTCTAAGAATTTAAATGCGTTGTGTTTGTGGAACGCGCTTGGTTCTTCCTGCACGCTCGAATTCACTTCGTCCGACTGGTGGAACGGGTCTCAATATTACAAAACATAGGGAAAAGCTTTAATTCAATGTAACTTAGAACTTAAAATGATCTGGCCATCCCGTAGGTTAATTGGTTACGTTAAATACGTGCCCAATACTTATTTTTGGAAACTTTAACTCTCCTTCCAATGTCTGATATGCGAGGGCTAGATTGAAAGCAGACAAAAATTAAAATTCTTACGCCATCAACGAGGGAGAACAACGGAAGCAACATTTTGTTACTCGTAACATGTAACTAGATTATTTAAATTGCATACAACATAATGGTCCTGGTTACAATATACGGCTGGAAACACGCAAGCTTCACCACCCACTTCATACGCTGCGCCTCAACTTGTTCCGCTGTGCGTTTGTTTGTTTTGCCGTCACCGCAGAGAACATCCAAGCAGCTCGTATGCATGTTTTCTTTTGGATCAATAAATCATTTTATAGTTTCAGCATTCGACCACCGTTTACCAGACGCGAACAGTACAATATTCTTACGCTCACTTGGCCGACTGTAATAGGCTCGGCGTCCTTAACGTTACTCACTTTCCCAGAAGTAATTGCCAAATTCAACTTTGTTTACCACACCATCTGTGGCATATTACTTTTCCGCTTCACTCAGGATTCCGATGCCGATTGTAAAGGCGTTCTCGTGACGTCATCATTAAAATTAAACAATACCTTTCCTGGTAAAGTTGAACGTCATTGACTGAATCAGGATTAAGAGAAATTTCGTAACATTGTACCTTCGCATTAATAAGTGTATCTGTTATATGTGAATAATCTCGTGTTAGGCTAACGTGTTGTACAGGTGAGTGCAAATCGTCTATTAATATTGCATCGACGGGACGCCACGGTGATAACGTGCAATGCCAGGGTCGGCGCGAGCCGCGTCGCGCCGCGCACTTACGAATATATTGTAAACAGAGATCGAAAATAGCACAACACTCCCACCACCACGGGGACAGCTTCCCGACTGTCGGAGCCACGTCCGTGAGGGCCGACGGTCATCAGATGTGGTCGTGTGTCTCCAACGCATAGCGAACTGTAGGCTTGGACCTTTGTACACGTGAGATGACCACTTCTGATGACCAATGTCGAAATGGAAGTAGTCCTGTCAAATATCTTCATCTTGTTGCTCAATAACGCCTTCTATAGGCACGTAAACTGTTTCACCTATCATCTACCACTTGAGTACAAATGGGAATATAATATTTCTTACATACTCAAGTAACGTCAGTACAAGAACAAGGTCAATTGTAAGCCAAGTTATTTATTATTACAGGGTGTATCGGGGTTTTTGGAACAATTGTCCTATCGTGTATTAAAAGATTTCGCGTAAATACAGTAGCGCGTTAATGTACGAAACTTCGTGGTGTTTTATCTGTGTGTGTAAGCTAGGCATATCAGTTAAGCCGCGAACAAGCAATGAAGTCAGAACGGCCCCGCATGACTGCCGCACGCCTCGTGAGTCCCGTCACGTCGAGTATTGCCCTCACTCACTCATCTTTAAAGCTAACATTTACTTTTGCATTTCCACTAGAATTGTCTCATCACAACACGTATAGCGATTAATTGAACAAAGAGAAATAAATTTTACGCATTGCTATAACATTAATAGTCGGATACTTTTGAATACGTTAGAGTATTAAATACATAAATATTAAATAGTATATAATAGTAGTATGAGAAGACATTTTCGCGTATATAGGTACGTAACGAACGCCGTTTGCATATAAAAATAATTTACTTATGTGGTAACCTGTGGTACATTCTCGAAGCATAGACCACGATGCAACTGAGTTAATGAAGGCGTTATGTTAAGAATTTGTAAATTAGCAGAAACCGACATTTAACACAATTCACTAGGTTTACCTTACTTATATGTACGTACGATTTATTTCAAATATAACACACCTTCACTTTTATTATAAAAGAAATAAAAATCGTTACATGTCACATTCATTCACTCAACAGTTTACCGTTGCGAACTATTACGCTCGTGGGTCTAAATACATAAGCGTCACGTTTTATTAAGCGTATACTACTGCATATCAGACGTCTTGTAGTCATAAATCGATAGCCAATAAAATTAGTGCCCGCGTATAGTCCAAGCGTTCGTCTGTTACATCCTTCATGAGTCGACAGTTGGTTATTCAGTAATATAACCATCGCGAAAGAACTACTCAAGACATTATCTACATGAACGGACTACGGACGGACTACTACTACTACGCGAACGGACATTATCTAGGCAAGTGTGCTACATTCCAGGCCGCATTTCACTTTCCATCGGGTGGTATTGCAGCAAATCGCGGGCTTTTTGCTATTTGAAAAAAAATATATCTTAGCTGTGCGACTACATCGAGTCGAACAAGCCGCTCTCGTGTTCCGGCGGCAGGAGAATGGAAAATATTTACAATGAGATAAAGCGCGGTGTATATTGCGGCCTACGTAACTACCCCGACAATATATCAGGGCGCCCACGTATTCTGTACGAACAGGCGGAGTAGACACAACAGCCATATGAGACTGATGAGGGATTCATTAAGACCGCGGACTAATTAATATACATCTAACATTTAAAGCTCTGAGCAAAGAATCATATTTATGCTCTATCCTTTCCCAAACACATAAATCTTCACCTGATTGCCCCTAATGTCTACGTGACATTCAAAGTGAGAGTAACTGAACGATAATAAGACTACTAAAATTACATTATTTTTGTCTATTTTGATGGCGGATAACTGAAGTGCTGTAGTTCTAACTTTATTATCATGAAAACTTAACTTCAACTGCGCAAAAAGATTATTGAATGGAACCCTTTCTTAGGGAAGACAAAGGCCGAAGAAATCTATTGCAGTTATGTAGTTCTTTTTTCTAGTTTCGAGTTTATCTTTACGCCAAGTACCTATTCAAAACGACGGTAAATACGCTGTATTCCGAATAATATATGTGGCTGTATCCAGCCACAGGAAAGTTTTTATGTACATAAATATATATCATATATAGATAGGCAGAGAGCAACCAGTGCTAAATATAATGAGTCTTTTCTCACAGGCTTAATGTCTAATAAGCATTAGGATACGCTTAATGACTAAGCTTTTAACGAATTTTACATTAAAAAATCGAGATTTAAATATACCTGGCAACTCTGGTATTGTTTAGTAGACGATTTAAGAGTATAATATTTGTTTCAGTTCATTTATCGTGTGTACAAAATATAGCATGGTTTAAACAAGCCAGCAATGTGCGATGGTCACGCCCTATAGTACAAGGGCACTTCGGCATCGATCGCTTATCGCTCTGCGTCCGATAACACATTCATTACCGACACATATTCGACAACAGTTTGTATGAAGATCGGTGCTTATCACGTAACGTAACAAAATATAACATTAGTACATAGTACCATCAAGTTTGGGATAACATTTGAAAATATACATGAATATGGCCCAACATTTGATAGCACTAATTTTATTTAGAGTTTTAGACCTTAGGTAACGGTTACATATCAGTTAATATTTTACAATTAACGTTTTTGTCCAATACATTTCGGATCGCGGATTACGATAGAAGGATACGTAGGAAGATCAAGTCAAAATGAAAAAAGCAAGTTGCTATCAATATACAACTTTAGGACTCTATTCAAATTGGGCCTCGCCTTGCTTTTGCCGTAAGACGTACGACGACAAATGTATTAGCAATTTTTTGTATGAATTCAAATGATTTACCAATGAAGTGATCATACACTTTTATAAGGATTTTATTGATCTACGAAAATTATTATTAGAAAAAAGAAATTTTAATATACATAATATACATGGCGAAAATATGTATGTATTTTACTAAGCTTCATTTGCACTTACCGTCCGCGTCAACTTCGTTGATCATGTCCTGCAGTTCGGCCTCTGTGGGGTTCTGACCTAGCGAGCGCATCACGGTGCCCAGCTCTTTGGTGGTGATGGTGCCGTCGCCATCTTTGTCGAAAAGTGAGAACGCCTCCTTGAACTCGGCGATCTGTTCCTCTGTTAGTTGATCGGCCTACAACATAACAATTTAATACAATAAATTTCAGGCAACAACGAAAATTAAGTAAAAAGGTAGTTAGCAAAATATCTTATGTATGTATTATATATTGTAAGATTTATAACAACGTTATAGATTTAAAGAGCATCAAGAACAACTGAACAGGAATTACCATCACAGGACAACATTTAAAGACCGGCCATTAAATACCTAAACAAAAACGACACTATCATACATTACCCAACACAGCTTAATAAAATTAGAAACTGTTATTATCCAAAGAAATTCTCAACCATAAGTATGTTTCAGAATAGGTATTTTAGATATATAGGCAAGTTTATCATTCTTATCAACATAATTGTATTAAACATATAAATGTTCCACAACTATTTCAAATAGAAATGGTAAATTCCAATATAAAAATGCTTTTTACTATGCTATGGTCTATTTGTGATATACTAAGAGTAACAACCATTTATAGGAAGCTGTTTAAATAAATTTCAAAACACATACCACGGTGACCACCATTTTGCTAGCCACACCAGGCTGTACTAAGTGAATGAGCAAGAGATTGTTACAGAATGATAAGATTGTGAGTAATTATATGTATTAACACGTCACACTGCGGCACACTCAAGATTATGCATTATCAAATACTGCATTACAATAAACTTTATCAAATGATATTCTAGATTGTATATATTTTATTCTGACATATCATTCAATATATGGGGTAGTAAATGATTAATTGAAGACCTGATATTTTATAATATTCACTTCATATTTCATAATATTAAACTTCATCAATATTTTTTACATATTAAGTGTTTGCTAATAAGCATTGGGCAAACTCATTTTAATATTATTCTTATACTCTAAAATTTGTCATAAAATCATAAAGTATATTTACCGATGTGAGAAAAACGTCCTGAGTCTGTACTATTTTCTAATGGTAGTTATGGTATGAATTTATCTGAAATTATCCTGTTTTTTATTGCACTCGTTGCCATAACTAAGTTAAATATTTATTTGTAACTAGCTGATCCGGCGAACTTTGTACCCCCTAACAGTCAAGGAATGCATGTTACCATTTAACTGAACTTAATTTAAGCTTTTATAAATGTTATACAATATATACAAAAAAAAAGAGTTTAATATTTTATATCAATATAATACAGAAAAGAGAAGAACAATACAAAAATCAAGTACTTCAACTGTGTCAAAAAAGTCATGATTGAATTAAATTATTTATTGTGCAGCATTAGATGCACTCAGGTTAATTCTCTTCATTCAGGCACTTTTTGATATAGAATATTTTTTGGTATCAAGTGCAAGAATAATTAAAGTGGAAGGTTTGTAGATACGTAAACATGCCCCTTACAATTGACCATAAGAAAAACATGCATTTTCTACATTAAAACCATAAACAGTCCAGAATGGCCCTGTGATTTCGTATTATATGTGTTTTTCGATAATTTGCACCCCAAAAGAAACCATTTGAGAACATCCATTGTAATTTTGAGTTTTTGCTAGAAAATATCGTGATTCTGGTGTTTCTAAACTAATAATGGCAATTTCACTTTGCCACTAAGGCGACACAACCGAGGCCTTACTCCAGCATTAAAATTTTTTGAATATAAAATCCGGAAACGTTTTGGGAAAATTATTTTTCTTTCATAATATTTTATCCATCAATATTAATATTAACAAATATTTAATTACTATTTATTATTGATATTTCCTCATGAGCAGCCCTGTTATCATGACAACCAGTTAGCTTTAACTAGGCCTTCTGGCTTCCAGCAGGTGGTGCTGAGTTTTTGACCACTTTCCTTGACCTTCCACAAATATTTCAAGATCAAAATTAGTCAAATCGGTCCAGCCGTTCATGTGTGATGAATGTACCACAGTGATCGAGATTCATACATACATAGACGTAATAAGGTCAAACACCTTATTTCATAACTACACAAGACAGGATATGTTCAGGACTAAATGTTCGATTTAATGCTCATGTAGTTCAATATATATTAAGATACTCCATTAAAAACATGATAAATATTAAAATGATGATGAAGACTACATAAAAAGAAAAACCCAAAGAATTTTGTGCAAGTGGAAATCTGTGATCCCTGCCCCAATGGGAAATGGGGCTGACTATATACATTATATCACTCCTGTTATCCCTGAAGAGGTAGGCAGAGCAGTTTAGAACACTCCCACGTTTCACCAGTTATGTTTAAGTCCCACTATGGAATACCTGGTGAGCCTATTGCCATGCACCAGGTACAAATCCACAGTTCGAGGCACCACTAGAAAATCTAAATTAGAAAAATTCTATAGTGCCCGACCCGAGAATCAAACCCAGGCTGAAGATATATTTGTAAATATTAAAAAGTCACTCAAAATGAAAATGTAACATCACATCTGTAATCCCCGAAGAAGTAAACAGAGGAATGTAGAACACTCCCATGATTCCCCAGTTATGTTTACATCCCATTATGGAATATGTGGTGAGCCTACTGCCCACACTACTAGAAAATCTAAATTAGAAAAATGTAGAAGTGCCCAACCCAGGATCTCCCCATGAGCAGTCAAACTTGCAACCAACATGAGCAATGAGGCAGTCACTGGTAACTTCATAAATAAACAAATATGCTACAAATATTAATAAAATCAATGTGCAATCAAGATGCTATGATGAACTTATAATTGACATAATTAAGACTCGAGATGGGATAAAGTGTTTTTGTCTCCCTATGTGAACCTAGCTGTTATATAACAATATAAAATCACAGCAAATACACTTAGAAGTTGGAAAGTGAGATTTCTAGAAGTTTCCATCATAATTATTAAATGTTCATTAATTGCTATTCAATTATTAATAGACGTTGATGAGTTTAATTATAGCAGGTATCAGCCATTAGCAATTACCACAAACAAGAGGTAGCATTGTGTTGGCAGTGGGAATCTCACATAATTCGTACTGAACACAATTATTTTTTTATAAATGCTAATGTTGCATAAAGAGAATGGATGGCTTTATTGCTTTATTTAAAATGTGATAGTTTCCAAGGTGGAGTTTTAAATGTCCAAGGTCTTCCTTGTTTAACTTCAATTTAACTAGTAATTGTATATTTCCTCAAGTTTTCTTGGATTTTTTTAGTCATACTTTGAAACATGTGATGAATACAAACTTAAGATTTAAATAATAAATTTTAAAATCATTTAGTTTTTGTGTTTGTTTTGTGGGTAGTACTTATTTAAAATGAAATTTTTGAAATTACCCATTGTTCTTGAAAAATAGTGGCTGTTTTTAACACTATTATAATTATACATAATTAGGAAACAATATGAATTATAATTTTATTGTTCAGGGTGATGACACTAAAGCGAATTAGTATTATTAAATGCTGTTTTTACTTTTTCTGGTCAATTAACTAACTCAATATTGTCATGACTTTTTGAATGGACACATAATATATGAAAACTGAATTGTATTAACAAAGACTGTTAAATACTGTAATAACCATAGTTACAATAAATATATGTACAATATAAGACAAAAATATAGATAATAAAAAAATAAGGGAAAAAAAGGGAAAAGGGTATGAGTTAATTTCATAAAAATGTTAAAGTTATTCTACAAAAAGATTGATATAATAAACCTATTTAATAATGGCTCCAGTAAAAATTTCATTAAAGGTGTCTTGGGGTATCAACCAAGTCTCAAAGAATATTCAAATTATGACACAAATAAAATTCTTATATATACTTGGCAAATTGGCATACATACCTATACATTTTTACCTAGAAATATCTATTGCTTTTATTTCAAATTCTTCTAGAATAAGAAATCATGGCAAAGTAGATTTTATTAACCTGGCACTATACAATATTTTCAAATGTACATTACTATTACTGATCAATAAACTTAGGGGGATATTGAATAGAGTTCCTATTATTACATGAGGGGACTAACAATGAGAACAAAAAAAATCTACCAGCTGCTCTGTTGAACAAAAGGGAAGTAGTTTCTCATTCCCTCTCTGACATTTGTGATTTTATATTTCTTATCTGTGAAAACTGTACAACTCACAGCATTTGATACTGGTCATCAATGATATCTTTATAAATCACTCATTTCAATCAATTATTGATTCATGTTAATATTGATCACAATGCAATATGTATTAAAATATAAAACATACACTCTAATCTTTATAAACCTTGCACATAGTAATAGAGCGTCTGTACAAATCTTTCTGAAATATAAAATAATTTAGAATTATACACACTATTTTACACTGGAGAAATCATTCAGTCGAACGGTAAGAAAAGAAACCTCTGCAAGCGAAATATGTACTTTCACTATGTAGGTGATGGCTTAATTTCACTTACCTGTCGTATCTTGGAAAAATAAGACTCAGGTAGTGTAGTTCAGATGCATCTTAATGAAAACATCTGTGCTTAATCGGAGTAGTAAATATACATAAACAATAACGACAATAGCGAAAGACGACAATGACAACTGCAGGCAATAAATATGTTAAAACTTGAAGGAATACATAGACATTCCTGAACAAAATGCAAAGTCAGAAAACCGGCAAAGAACCAGTTAGTGGAATTGCGTATGAAAAATATTAGGCAGACGCGATGAGTCAACGGGCGCTTGACAGGTGCGGCTAGCAATCGATCGAACAGCGGGTAACGGCTGCCACTGCACCGGGGGACCGCCAGCGCTCTGCCGGCGCAACCAACTCAGGGAAACGTCATTTCACCGGCAACACCTAACTATGGCGACCGTTGATTCTGGACACATCCTAATGACCATTTCGACGTCGTACTGGATTCCAATCTGTTCTATTGTTCTTGATGCTTCCACCTTAGCTCGGCTTGTATTTTCATACCGACTTTGGCAACGTAGTCGATCCGCATTGCGGTAAAAAAACGGCCATCACAATAATATAATGGAGGCCGTCATCACTATAAACACCGATGCACTAAAATCCCAAAATATGCCTGGCAGCAGGTACGATCTGATCCCCCGAAGGCACTCTCAGCTTCATTTCGAAGAAAGAACACTCACCATCGTAGATTAACTTGGATTATCTGGAGCTACACTAAAAAATCACAGACTACGCCGCAAAAGCGACCACACGGACCGACGGTTCAAACGATACTGCCGCCCTCAATCGCGCGAGCGGCCGCGCTGAGAAACTCGCGACCGCGATTCGCTCGGTGCGCGAATCGTTCGAAATCGCTTAATCGAATAGACGTATTCTCATGTCCGTTCTCCGGGAGCTGGTATACGTATTCGTTCGCGTATCGTTCGTTTCAGGCGTGCATCTCACGAATAGCCAAGTCCATGTCTCGGGACGCACAACACAGGATTAGATTTGATCCGCAAAGGATAGTCGGTTTTATATCGGGCGGGTGCGGCGGCGTAGAGCGTCGGTCGGCGCGCGCCGATTGGCCACCGCGCACCTGCAATGCGTCACTGCGGGCGGCGGGGCGCTGGCGGCGGCCGCGCGCCGAACACCGCTCCGCAGCGCTGGCCGACGCTTCGAGCCCGATCACCATCACCCCGGTGCCCTACTTCGCGGGCGCGGGGCGCGCCGCATTACAAACTGCTTAACGAGATAACAGCACGGAGTACGCAGGCTTCCCGCCACTGTCTTATGTATACCTGTCAATCATCTGGTGTTATGAAACTAATATAAGAAGTAATCATGTAAAAGAATCGAAGTTGCGTCAAAATAAATTTACTGCAAATAACGTTGGTTTATGTAATTTCAAAATTTGAGTTACACAAAACCTAGGGCACAACACATGGTATTAACATTTTATTTTAATATGTTGCTTATTACATATTTTTCTGTTATTATAAATAAATAAAAATTAACAAAACAGCGGCATTCGTAAGTCGATTTTAAATTGTTAGTAATCGATATCGATCGATATCCTTCGCGATCATATGTATTGTTTTATCTGTACGTCACTAGACGTGATTGTTATTAATGCTATGGTAACATTGGCAACATCGACTTTTGAAATACTGTTTTTGTGATTGACAATAGAATCATAATTTTTAAAGCAATAATATTTTATTTGCGGCTTACTGCTGGTTGGTTTATTTCAAATATCAACAAGGTTTTGAAATAAACTTTTGAAAGTATAAGAATTTCATGACGTTTTTATTAGAATAAAAATATGGTGTCTTGACATAATAAACTTTAGTAATATGTTGTCGAATTCTAATTATTAAAAAGTGAAATGTGCAATTATAATATTATTAGCGCCTGTGTCAATTTCTAAAGCAATACAATAATTATACTTTATAATGCTAATCATAAATATTTTGAAGAAGCGAATGTATCGTATTAGTACATTTGTGCGTAAATATTCTTGTATTTTTTAAACCAATTAAAAATATTTTAATAAATACGTGTGTAAAGAGCTATTAGGAAATTACTACAGTATAATGAGTGTATCTGAGGTATGTACAGGATAGATGATTAGGTATTGACGTCATAAATAAATACCTGTTCTTGGATACATAAATATTAACGTTGTTTAAGCGTTCTAATATTGTCGCAATAAATATTACCTATCATATTGTCGTAATTTTCCTAAACTCTTGATGTAAACTGTCGTCCGTAGCAAAGTATTTAAGTACCTACCTAATATTTCTATACATAGAAGGGTATTAAGATCATAATGATAAGGACAGGGACCCTGTAGCAACAAGTTTAAGATTTTTAGTTAAATTCGTGTCATAAGGGAGTTATATATTATATTTAAAATTACTCAAAAATATCCTTTAGTTCTGATACAGTATTTAAAAAAAATACAGACGAATTCAATACTTCCTCCTTTTTGAAGTCGGTTAAATACATATTTCTTTTAAGCGAGCTTTAAGCAAGTTGCGATTTAATACTAAATGTCATGTAAAACTTTATCATATTATTGTCCTTTGTAATTATGACTAAAGTTTAGTATAGACCTCTAGACAAGCAGTGTGTCATGAACATAAACATACGTATGATCTTCATATTAAACATACACATTTCTACAAATAGCAGAGATCTCATTACTAGTATCGTTACATTTGTAAAACAAGAAGGCGCATGGAAATGAAGGTAATAAACTGTGGTTTAATGTAGAATATATACATATGTTGGAGCTTTTTATCCTAAAAAATCAAAAAACTTGCTGGTCCCTTATATAAATGCCTTGTTTTGCGTGCCAATGACCACAATACACTTGCTTTAAGTTTCGTAAGTTCATTAAGTCGTGCGAGCCCATTTAAGCTGACAAGACATCTTAACGGAATATTTCGTTTTGCAGTTTAAATAGAAATCTTCATTTATTGTACAATATATAGGCATTGAATTTAAGTAAACGCCTGCATGGTTTTGCTCTTAAAGTATGTACCTAGTTGGAATTTTTTACGCTTTGTTTTTTGTGCCTTATTTTGTGGGTGTGTCGTTGTACTAGAAATATCGTAGAAATTTTGTTTACAAGTGGCGCCCATAAATGTTTTTATACTTGTAGGTATAACGACCCATTTCCTTTATTCGATTATAAAATATAATTATAAAAAAACTGCCTCGTTGGTCGTGTTGGTTTTAAGGGTGATTGCCGATTGGGAGGTCCTGGGTTCGATTTCCGGGTCGAGCACTCAGTTTTTCCTAATTTACATTTTCTAGTAGTGGCTCAGAATCTGGAAATGGGCCCGGTATATGGGAATAGGCTCACCACTTATTTTACATTAGGACGTAAACGTAACTGGTGAAACGTGGGAAAGTCCTATATTTCTCTTTTTACCTCTTCGGGGATTACAGGCGTGATGTTATGTTGTTCATTAAGTTACTGTAGATTTAAACATACGTTTGCTTTTTTGCTGAAATGTGTGCAGATGTAGATGTAACGACTGCGGTAAGTAAATACCTATGGCTTCCTTCCTATTTATGTTTGTAGGTTGGCAATGCGTCAATTTTTTTAACGCATTATTGATACCTAACACGTATATAATTATTGATAATTACTAACAATTCTTATATGATTGTTGATTTATTTATATATTTAGTAAAATTTCAAGTTCGACATTACAGGCTAGGCCCATTTCGTTAACTTAAGCAATCAGATATTATATCGTGTTACAGACTATAAATTAGTTCTGTCAATTTGGTGTTGTCACATGACACAGCCGAGTTTAGTTATTAAGTTTTAGTAAAATATTATTTTTAGATAACACCTAAATATACTTATAATTTAATTATTCTATATTTTGAGAATCTCTGTTTA